>BSBK01014029.1:0-112500 GCA_027943335.1 Chamaecyparis obtusa
TATATATATACATATATATATAGATGTATATATATATATATACATATATATATATATATAGATGTAAATATATATACATATGTATATATACATATGTATATATATATATATACATATGTATATATATATATATATATATATACATATGTATATATATATATACATATGTATATGTATATATATATATACATATGTATATACACATATGTATATATATACATATGTATATATATATACATATGTATATATATATACATATGTATATATATATATGTGTGTGTATATATACATGTGTGTGTGTGTTTGTTACATGAATAGTTAGGATCATTCTTTTTAAGGCTTTCCCAACTTAATATTTATGTCATTTACATGTAGTTTTAAATTTTGTATTTTTTATTTTAACAAGAAAACAAATGTTCTTAGAAAAAAGAACATCATATTTACATTGTGTTAAATTAAAAAAATAGAGCAAATATATACATATACATATATACATATATATGTATATATTTTCATATATATACATATATATGTGTGTGTATATAGTATTATAAATAAATCAAAAAAATAAAAATAAATATACAATAAAAAATAATAATAGATACATTTTGGTATCAGAGCACAGTTTCAACTCTACGAACCTAAATTTATTATGTTTCAACTCATAACCTTTTAAATTTTGTGTAAGATGCCTCTGATCACATGTAATGCTCACCGACATGGAGGAGGTGTTAGGGGTGCCCACATGACAATAGAGAATGTAGAGCGGGAAGTAGAGGGTGTTGGAGAGGAGCAGAGACCTCCTCCTGAACAACCACTGAACCCAAACTAGGAGGTATTGAATGCACTCTAGAATCTCATTGGAATTATTATACATAGACTACCACTAGAGGGTCAATACGTAGTAGCCCGAGAGTGGACTAGGAGCCCTTCTCCTAGACTTGTAAAGTGTCAAGAAGACCATGAGGGTGAGTTGGTACACATACTAGAGTCACCACTAGAGATAGTACCCTAAGTGGTTGAGAGAAAACCCTAGGACACATGGCATCAAATCCAAGAGTTACTTTACCTTCAGCCACCCTTGTTTATAGGATCTACTAATGTGACTGAGGTTGATTCATGGTTTTTGAGCTTAGAGAAGTGCTTTGGATTGTTTCCCTATGGGAGAAATCTTAGGGCACAATTTTTGACACATCTCCTGAGAGGATCATCTTGTACATGGTAGAGATAGGAGGAATTTAAGAGCAATTTGATTATTAACACCATTACTTGGGATACCTTTGTGGATAGATTTAGATTCATATATTTATTAGAGCACTTTAGATAACATCATATTGATGAGTTCCATGATCTACAAGAGAGGGGACTCATAGTGTCCCAGTATGAGAGTTGGTTTCTTGAGCTTCTACCTTATGTAGACTATATCAGGGATGAGAAGTTGAGGGTCAATCACTTTGTTAAGGGACTTAATGAATGGATATCATGATAGGTTCACATGACCACTCTAGGGAACCTTAAAGCGGCTATAGAGATGACATTGATAGAAGAGGAGATACAAGGTAGGACACATGATGCTCAAGATCAGTTTTAGAACCATAAATCTACACCCCAAACTTCTAGATATCAAAAAAATATTATTGGAAAGGGTAATAATAGGCATTCATCAAGGTCTCATAAGAACTCTTAGCAGAAATAGTCTTAATAGAATTAGAGATAGAGGACACCATAGGGACAACAGGCCTCTAAGCCAAAATAGTGGCAGTCATAGGGTCCTAGAAGAGATTAGCCACCATAGAATTCAGATGCAACTCCAACTCAAACTTAGTAGTCTTCTAGGAGTGGTTATAGTGGGTCTAGTAGGACTGGTGGAGAATAGTATTCTTCTAAGCTAGAGGGAGTTTAGACTCATACATGTGGGCCTTGTTATGCATTTTGTGTTATGGGGAACTTAGCTAAAGATTTTCCACAAAGTTAGATGGTAGGAATTTAGCACATGGAAGCATCAAAGCCTACAATTGGGGACATGGGTAAGTCCCACAAGGTATTTATAGCGGTTGATAACCACCAGGAAAAGCATCATACCACAATTATAGAGGCCATAAGTATGATCAGAGGTAGTAGCATTACCATTTTGTTTGATTCAGGATCTACTTATTCCTTTATATCTCCATTGATTGTGGAGCATTGTGGGATAGTCATTTGGGAGGTTGAGTTAGCTTCAGGAGCTAGAGTGTCATTCAAATCCTTGGTTAAGGATTCTTAGGTTTAGATTGGTGATTTGACCACCACGTTAGATCTTAGTATCATACCTCTTAGATCCTATGGCATGGATTGGATTTATACCCACAGATCCAAGTTGGATTTTTGTTACAAGAATATTGAGTGCTTAGATGACCACAGTACTCCTGTAGTGATTTCTTGGATTCAAAGGCATATATCTCTTCATATGATCTTTTCTATGTAGCTTAAGAGGAGTGTGTGAAAGGGATGTCAGTTATTCACCATCACCATAAGTGATAAGGAGGATGAGGAGGAAAATTAACCTTCACTTGATGACCATCCCATTCTTTAGGAGTTTATAGATGTGTTTCCTTCCAAATTACCCAATATGCCTCCTTAGAGAGTGGTGGAATTTCACATAGATCTTGTTCCAAAAGTCACTCCAGTTTCTAGAGCACCTTATAGAATGACCACTAATGAGCTCAATTTGATCAAAATTCAATTAGATGATATTTTAGAGAAAGGGAACATTAACCCTATTGTTTCTCCTTGGGGTGCACTAGTTATCTTAATCAAGAAGAAGGATGGATCTCTTAGGTTGTGCATTGATTACTAATAGTTAAATAAGTTAACCATCAAGAACTAGTATCTACTTCCTAGGATTGATGACTTGTTTGATTAGCTTCAAGGCACCTGAGTATTTTTAAAGATAGATCTAAAGTTAGGGTAACACCAGTTCAGGATTGTAGAGAGTAATATCCACAAGACTATTTTTCATATGAGGTATGGCCACAATGAGTTTAGTGTAGTTCCATTTGGCATCATGAATGCTCAAACTACATTCATGAGTCTCATGAATGGAGTATTTTGTACATTTTTGGATAGATTTTTAGTAGTGTTCTTGGATGACATATTGATTTATTCACAAGATGAGAAGGAGCATGAGAAGCGCCTAAAATTTATTTGGTAGCTTGTCAAAGTGTGCATTCTTTAGATTAGAGGTCCATTATCTTGGACATGTGATATTAGGAGATGGGATCTTAGTTGACCCATCAAAGATTAGAGCCATTATGGATTGGCTAGCACCTACCACTATGACTGAGGTTAGGAATTTCATGGGTTTAGCAGGATATTATAGACATTTTGTTGAGGGATTCTCTAGAGTGGTACATCCTATCACATCCATTTAGTGAATGGGAAAGAAGTTTGAGTTGACAGAGAAGTAAAAGAGAGTCTTTCAAGAGCTCAAGAGAGAACTCACAAGCACACCTATCCTTGTAGTGCTAGATCCTTTTGCACATTTTGTAGTGTGCATAGATGCTCCCTTGGATGGTTTGGGAGTAGTCCTTATGTAGAATGGTCGATCCATTGCATATGGGTCTAGGAAACTTAAGACTCGTGAGTTAAACTACCCTACCCATAACCTTGATCTTGTAGCAATGGTACATGCTTTAGTGAGATGCCACCACTTTCTTTTGGGACATTTTTTTGACTTACACTTAGATCACTAGAGTTTACAATATATATTTCTCAGTCAATCCTTAATGCTCATTAGAGAAAATGGATGGAGTTCTTGTGTGAGTATGATTTTGATGTCCACTACATCAAGGGGAAGGAGAATGTGGTTGCAAATGCATTCAGTATGAGGAAATATGAGCTTTCTTCTATGACCAATGTTATGTAGTAAAGGATGGAGGATCCAATTAAGGATTGTCCGACCTTGCAGCCAAACACCAACATAATGGAAAACACAACAAGAAACTAGATCTAAAAGAAAATAGATGTCTTTATTAACTGATTACATGCAATGTGTCAAGCTGTAAGGCCTTCCCGGTTATGGCCAAATACAATGCAAGAAATAGTTCTACAAGATCACAATGGATCCAACACACTTCTCCTCACTCTTAGCTAGCCCAGGTTTGCAACACAATAGGACACTAGTAGGCACTCCAAGAAGAATCTAAACTTGTACCCACAGGTCACCAAGCAATCTTCTGCTACCTAAGCCCACAAGCTACTAACTCTACCTTCACAGATATACCACTATCTACTACTCACTCATCCCACCTAAAAAACTACCCAAACATCTTCTTAAATACTAATCCAAGCCACAAGTCAGTTGGATCAAACAATTAACTCCTACAAAAATTATTAAATGCCCAAACATCAGTCAGCCCTCAAATAGCCTTACAATAATTAAATTCTCTATGTCAGCCTCTAGATCCACATAGGAGAATGCAACACACTAGATCTAGGTCCTCACATGTGCAACGATCAATCCATAACTTGAGGAATGCGACCCAAATTAAATGCACCAGTCGGCCAAGCTGAATCACCAAGAACCTCCATTGATAAGCCAAACTACCGAGTGCTGGGAAATATACCAAGCAACCATATCAACCAAGCTCCTCAAGAATTAATAAGCACCAAAACTATCGAGTCTCCTTTAATGACTGAGCTCCTTTTAGTGACCGAGTCTTCTAGTGACTAATCCACTTTAGTGATCGAGCAATCGGCATGAACACTGAGACCCTGTCGGTAACCAAGAACCAAGCAACAAAACACCTAGTCACCGAGTGACCAGCCTCCACCAAGATCCACCAGAACTTCCATCTAAGAATCACCACCAAGACCATCGAGCTCTGTCAGTGAAGAAAATCAAGCTTTGACCAAGAACTATCATCCAAATAATTGAGTAAAACCATAGATTTATCAAGCTCATCCACCTCCTTGACCGAGTACTAGAAAATCATGAGGAACTGAACAAGAAGCTAGGATACCACTACATCAGACTCTTGGGGTACAAAGAAAAGTGTGTCCCACACTTTCTCACCAAAGGGAGCATTTGAACAACACCAACTCCACTTCATCTTAACCAAAGGTTTCCACTCCCTCATAGAAAAGAGAACAAATCTGCAACTCAACCAATCAGCATGTCCAACATCAAGAACAAAATGAACTTTCCACTCACCACCGAGTATCAAGTCTACATCCCATCTCAGAATCCCATCACCAGACTTATCACTGTCAATCAGGAACTTAAGTCCACAACTAGAAAACAACATCATGATCACAACATCAAATAGAAATAGGTTACTAACACCAACATTAGGAAGGTGTTCAGTAATAGGCAATTCTTCACCAACAACAACCTGATCAAACACAACCAGACACTCTACAATTTCCATGTCACCGACTGAACATGAAAACCAATCTCTTCAACAACAACTTAATCCAACACAACTAGTTGCTCTGCAATTTCCATGTCGGGTACAACTAACTGAACATGAAAATCAACCTTCTCTCCAACCTCAACAAGGTCAACAATGTCATCGGTAATCATAGGTAACTCAACAACAAGCACAAGTTGCTCTGCAGGTTTCATGTTAGGCTCCATCAACTAAACATCAAAACCAATTTCACATACCTCTTCAACCTTTGAACTATCATAGGAAATCTTGTCAAGATGTCTTCTCTCACAAACTAGTCTACGAACCGGCCAAACAAATTTCCTCTAGATCAGCATGCTCTAACTTTGGAAGCTTTACCAAGCTCAACAACACTTTCTCTCACAAGGTTCTTAACTTAGTTCTCCATGCAGTTCAACAAATCTTCTTCCAATCGAGAAAACCTCTCAAAAATCACATCACCAAGGTGCAATCCTCTTGGAGACATCTCCAAAGATCTTCAAAAACCTTCTGCAACAAACCCTAACATTGACCACCTTGTGACAACCTCCAAGCTATATGCAAGTCAGATCACAACCTTCCACCTCGCATGAACAACTAGGGAAAGATTTCACAAGTTCAATGTCATGGTTTGCAACTCATATTGCACACAATCTCTTCACCCACAAGATCAACTTCGCAAGATCAGCCTTGCTAGGTCAACCTTCTACTCCAACAAGATCAAAATCTTGCTCTGATACCACCTTATGCAATCAAGAATGGAGGATCCAATTAAGGATTGTCTAACCTTGCAGCCAAACACCAACACAGTGGAAAAAACAACAAGAAACTAGATCTAAAAGAAAATAGATGTCTTTATTAATTGATTACATGCAATGTGCCAAGTTGTAAGGCCTTCCCAGTTATGGCCAAATATAATGCAAGAAACAGTTCTACAAGATCATAAAGGATCCAAAACACTTCTCCTCACTCTTAGCTAGCCCAGGTCTACAACATAATAGGACACTAGTAGGCACTCCAAGAAGAATCTAAACTTGTACCTGCAGGTCACTAAGCAATCTTCTACTACCTAAGCCTGCAAGCTACTAACTCTACCTCCATAGATCTACCAATATCTACTACTCACTCCTCCTACCTAAAAAACTACCCCAACATCTTCTTAAATACTAATCCAAGTCACAAGTTGGCTAGATCAAACAATTAACTCCTACAAACAAATATTACATGCCCAAACATCAGTTAGCCCTTAAATAGCCTTACAATAATTAAATTCTCTATGTCAGCTTCCAGATCCACATAGGAGAATGCAACATGCTAGATCTAGGTCCTCACACATCTAACAGTGAAGCCATAACTCAAGGAATGCAACCCAAATTAAATGCACTAATCGGCCAAGCTAAATCACCAAGAACCTTCGTTGGTAAGCCAAACTATCGGGCACCAGGAAATATACCGAGCAACCATATCGACCAAGCTCCTCAAGAATTAATGAGCACCAAAACTATTGAGTCTCCTTTAATGACCAAGCTCCCTTCAGTGACTGAGTCTTCTAGCAACCGATCCACCTCAGCAACTGAGCAACCAACATGAACACCAAGACCCTGTCGATAACCGAGCATCAAGCAATAAAAAACCTAGTCACTGAGTGACCAACCTCCACTGAGATCCACCAAAACTTCCATCTAAGAATCACCACCAAGACCACCGATCTCCATCAGTGAAGAAAAGAAAGCTTTGATTGAGAACTATCATCCAAATAACCGAGTAAAACCACAGCTTTACCGAGCTCATCCACCTCCTTGACTGAGTACCAAAAAATCATGAGGAACCAAACAAGAAGCTAGGATGCCATTGCATCACAATGACATAGATTTGAGGTATTGTATACTACACCACTTGCATGAGGATGAGATGTATGGAGAGATTTTTTAGTTGGTCCATTCTTAGATACCCCTTAAGGGTAAATATGTTGATTATTCATTAGATTTTGATGGATTTCTACATCATAGAGGATGCATTTATGTACCTTTTTTAAGAGGATTGTGTGATTTGATTATACTTGAGGGTCATAGAGAACCCTATGTAATGCATCCCAGAGTTAAGAAGTTACATGTAGATTTGAGGTAGCTTTATCATTGGCTAGGTGTGAGGCTTCATATTGTTGGGATTTTGGCTAGATGCCTTGAGTGTCAGAGAGTTAAGGCAGAGCAACACCATCCTAGTGGGCTTCTTCGGCCTCATGAGGTACCCAAGTGGAAGTGGGACATCATATCTATGGTCTTTATTATTGGTCTCCCTATGTCATGGTGTTATTATAGTGGTAGTTGACACATTGACCAAAGTGGCTCACTTCTCACTCATTTGTACCACATTTACAGCATCAATAGTGGTACAGGTCTTCTTGCGAGAAGTTGTCAAACTTCAAGGAATTCCTTGTAAGACCATATCTATTAGAGATTCTCTCTTTACTTCCTCATTTTGGAAAGAGTTACATGTAGCATTGGGCACTAGGCTCAATTTCAATACAACTTATCACCCTAAGATAGATGGAAAGACATAGAGATTAAACCAAGTGTTAGAGGAAATTTTATGCATGTATGTGATGGAGCACCAGTTTAGGTGGGAGGATTAGCTACATTTAGTCAATGTTTCCTATAATAATGGGCATCATACATCATTGTGTATGCCTCCTTATCAAGCTTTGTATGGTAGGCCATGCAAGACACCTTTGAGTTGGGGATAGGATTGAGGATAGGGTAGTGTTTGGACCACAATTAGTCAGAAAGATGGAGTAGAAGGTAGACCTAATCAGGAAGCATCTTAGAGAGGCCCAGGATAGATAGAATAAGTATGTGGATGCTAAGAGGATTGATCATGAGTATATGGTTGGAAATAGATTTTTCTTGATAGTGCAGCCACATAAGATCCCAATCCATTTTGGAAAGGGTTATAATCTCACACCTCACTTTGTTGAACCTTTTGAGATCTTAGAGAGGATAGGCCTAGTGGCTTATCATCTAGATTTTCTACCTAGCTTACCATGCATCCATGATGTTTTTCATGTTTCTATTTTAAGGAGGTATATTTATGTTGAGTCTCATATTATTGATTGGGATGCCTTATAGGTGGATTCTTATGGGAAACTAGCTTTGGAGCCCATTTGTATATTGGCTTGCCAAATGTTGGCCCTTGGAGGCCAGAGCTACACCAGGTTAGGGTACAATGGGATTATTATGATGAGGTCACAACATCATGGGAGGACACAACACAAATGAGAGAGAAATATCCCCACCTTTTTTATGAACTCCAGGAGGAAGTTCATGCCTAGGAGGGGAGGATGTGAGGTCCCTCCTGGCCCATCATAGGATAGCATGCATTTTCATTTTTTGATTATCATGATGATACACTATTTTGGAATATTGGACTTATTGGACCGTGATTTTATATCATTATACATTATGTGATGATTTTATATTTTTTTGATGATGATGTTAGACATAATTTTATATGCTTATGATATAGATAAAAAAAAACTAAATTCCAAATTTTATGTTTCGATTTACATTGACTTGTGAATTATAATTTGAAATGAATGGGATGAAATTTTTTTTTATATGCATACTAACTTGATTCTGCAAATGCAAGTTGCTAATGTATATGTGTTTAAATGTTATCATGGATTTCTCATTGTCATATATATGTGATTTATTCTTGACCTACTAATATTTTGATCAACTATGCAAGAAATTGACTGTGGTTTTAAATATAGGGAATCAAGAATGGATCAAAGTGAATTCCTTGTAAAGCCAAGGTTAACTCTATGTAGAGATGCAACCTCATTTTTATGTACTTTGTTTAGTAAATGTAATGTATGGATGTATATAATTTTTATAAATTGTAAATATTTGTTATCTATTTGACATGCCATGTGTAATTTTATGTGATGTGTTTATGTTGTGTCAATTGACACTTGTACATGTGAGTTGGCATGACCAAGTGAGTTAATTTAGATTATAATCTTATCCTAGGGTCACTTTTTAGTGTTCCCATGTAGGGTTGCTTGTTTGAGGAGTCAAGATATGCCCCCCATCATGAAAACCCGTAGGTTAACTCTTAGAGGGTTTTTGAGAGGTTAAATGGAGGCTTAGGGGATGGTTAGGGTTTAATTTAGCTATCCCTATAGGTGGACTATGGGTTAGGGGTTAATTATTGACCAAAAATGTGTCCAAAACTCAATTATGGCCTACCAAAAAGTACCATTTAAGAGAGTGGCTAAATTGATAAGAGGTGAAGCCCATCCATTTCTCCTCATTTTTGGTCTATCTATTATTTATGAGAGGAGAAAATATGGAAGAGGACTCAAAATTCCTTTCTCATTAAGATGGGTAGGTGGAAGGTTGGTGGGGAATTCCATTTTAGTATAAATTTGGAGGAGTTTGAGGGTTGATTTTCCACTCTCCAAATTTGGAGACTTCTATTTGAGTTAGTGAGATTTGAGAGATTTGGCCAAGGAAGAAAAAGCTAAGGAAGGAAAAAGATCATCCTCAACTTCATTCTTGCTATTTCTTGGAGAAAGTTTGGTGCTCCTATCATTGAAGACCTTGTGCTTATGTTATATGTGTATGGTTTTGTAAATCATGTGGTATGTGAATCTTTGTGTTCATTTCAATTTTTTTCATGGTTTCTTTCTTGTGTTTTCTTGCTTGTTACATGTTTATTTTTGGGTGTGCAAGGCAATAATAACACTTGGAAGGGAAGAGAGCCTTGAGGGTTAAGGGTTGGGAATTCTCAAATAGTGTAGAGTCTCTCCTTGTGAAGGAGATGGTGTGATGTCCTCTTCTAGCTAGAAACATCATTCTAGCTATTGATTAGCCTATCATTAGACCCTTGTAGGCTAGTAGAGATGGATGGATGGTTAATTTATGCACAGAGGAGATATACTTATCTAATGGTTTGACTTTTGTAGAGATCAATACCCTTGATTTGGTATGGAGAGGTTCCAGACTCTTTTTGTTTGAGTTTTTCTATTTTTAGAAACTTTTGGAGTCATAGAGGTGGACCCCTGCTATTTTTAGAAATATTATTTGGTCACATAGAAAATTATTATGCCAAATCCAGTTTCAGACGGTTAAGTTAGATTCACATTTTTGAGGGATTTATTCAGTTTTCAGTGGTTATATACTAATTAAATGGCAAAGGATTTAATATTAAGTTGTAAATTGACTTTATATTAAATCATTTAAGTGATGGGTCTAAGTATCATTAAGGGGGTCAAATTAATGTATTAATTTATTGGTACATTTTCCTAAGTCTAAATCATTAAATTTATTTAATGATTATATTTTTAATGCTTTAAAGAAATAAATCACAACATTCCAAGGAATTGCGATTTAGGGTTGAAAAGCCTATTTATGCTTGATGGGAGAAGGAAAACATATATTGTTATTTTGAAAATTGATCATTACGATTTTGAGCTCTAAAAAGGGGTTTCATCTTTTCCATTGAAGAACATAGTTCTTTTGTGTGTATCCATTTGAGCTGGTGAAATATCCAGTGAATTTGGAATTTCAGAGAGTTTCATCTAGAGCCTCTATTTGTGCTTCAATAGTAGTAGTTTTAGTAGTAGGAAGAAGAAGATAGTATTTAATTGTAGTTTTATGGAGGAATAAGTCATGACCATTATCCTTTTTTAGATTTACTACCACAATATTGTAGAGTTGAAATAAATAAGTTCCTATAGTAGCTAGTGTATTCTCCTAGGTTTTTTATGCATTTCGTAGTTGCGTTTGTTAATCATTTTCCAATAAAGAATCAAGTGATTTCCTTTTGTATTTCATTTGGAAAATAAATAAAAGTTGTAGCAGTTAATTGGATAGTTTCATAATTTTAAATTATTGCATATTTGTTTTTTATTTCTAAAACCCTTGAAAATCCAAAAAATTCATAAAATTTTAAACAACAAATTGAGATAAAAGTTTGCAGAAGTTAAGGACTGATTTGGGGTTCTTACAGTGGCATTAGAGATAAATCCTACCATCCTAAGGGTTTAGTAATTACATGAAGCCAGAGGAAGTTGGTCCACATAGGTATTACACATGCAGGAGACCCTTACTTGAAGGTGAACAGGTCTTAGTACCACAGTCAATCACCATGGGTGACATGCATGATGGAAGTCCACCTAGGGTAAATAGGAACAATGAAGAACAAGAAACCAAAGAGTTTCATAAAGACATAGCTACAAGAAAACAACATGTAGCTCATGCATTTTAGGCTCTTACCACTATCATGGAGTGCATGAACCCTCTAGCAAGATAGTATTGGGAACAAGAGGATAACAAGAGTGCTATAGGTTCTCCATGGGCACAAAGGACACACTCTAGGACAATAGATGGTTTGACGCGTCCTACCTTTTTTAGGGAGGAACTAGTACAAGATCCAGTAGAGGAAGTTGGGGATGAGATGTTTGTAGACATCCTTATGGTTTCAAATGATGAGTGGGAACTATTGGCCCCACATGTGCAAGAAAGGATGACCTTTGATAGGTTTTTGAACCAAAGGATAGAACACTACCATGCATTGAGACAGGACAAGAGACCCAAGCTTAAGAATAATGAACTAAAGCATGCTACAAGCAAGCTTTCCTTGTTGATTTTTGATGGTAGTGGTATATTGAAAGTGAAATCTTGGATCCAAAAGCTTGATACCTTCTTAGCATTGAGGCCTATGATAGAGATTGAGGCAATAAAATATGCCACCTTACATTTGGAGGGAGTAGCACATAATTGGTGGTATCCTAGGTTGATCACTCTTTAGAACAACTATGTGACTTCTTACGAGGACTTCATGGACAGATTGGTTGAGAGGTTTGATAGGAAAGATCTAGAGGTCTAATTTAGAGACCTGGCACATCTCAAGTAGATAGGGAGCTTAGAGAATTTTATTAATGAGTTTTAGTGGTCCTCAGTTATGGTACCAGACATATTAGAGAGGATGTTGATAGTATTATTTACTAAAGACTTATCTGAACTAGTTAGAGGTTGGATAAAGGCTTTTGATCCTCTCACATTGAATGATGCTATGAAAAAAGAAAGAAGCATGGAGCATGTAGCCCTAGTAAATAGATTTCATCCCAAGGCAACTTCCTCCAGCAAGGACAATAAGTCATTTTTTAAGAAACCAGAGAAGATTGAATTTAAACCTAAAAATATGGAAACAAATTTTGCACCTCTTGACAGGGAAACATAATGATTTGTGGAAGAATAAATTGTGTTTCTATTGCAAAGGACCTTATGAAATGAACCATTATTTTCCTGTAAGACCTAAGGGAAAAGAAACCAGGGTTGTGTGCACTTATTATGAGGATTCTGATTATGAAAATGAGGACCAACAATTTGAAAATGAAGAATCAAATGAAGAAAAGGAAACCACAAATGTTGAGAAGTTGAGCCAAATGACTACCAGTGATAAAAGGACTAAGGGTAGACTTAAGGAGTGTTGGTGTAATTAAATATTCCTAATTACACTTAACTTAATCTTACTTAGGATAATGCATTACATAATAGTTAGTGATTGAGACACCTAGGAGTGTGCACGTCTATTAAGCACATGGTGGAGGAGGAATTCCACTTTTGGTGTGATAGTTGTCTTCACATACCTCGTTGTGTGTGAGATCCACCTTTCATGCTCTTATCACATTATCATCCTAATCCAATGCACATACTTTATTGCATATTAGAGGATGATCCACATTTGGTGGACATGTGATTACACCTAGCATAGGTGATAGCTTATCAACTCCTTATCATTCTCTCATATCACCTTTCCTATATAAGGAGGCCTATTATGTAATCATTTCATCATATTGAGGATCATTAATTCATTGGATCTATTCAATCCATCCTTGCATTCATATTTTCTCTCTTATGCTTTTCTTCAACCTCTTGATCTTGGTTCAATATTTTCTATTTGCAAATTCTTACATGGTATCAGAGCCATTGGAGTGTTCTTGATTAGCCGATTTGGAGAGATCTTGCAAGCTTTGAAGGTCCAAATCTCAGATCTGGCAACTAGCATCCGATAGAGGCATCTTAGAGTTGATCTGACCTCACCATTGCATTTGGGAGGCTGTTTCGATTAAGATCGACTATAAACTCACCTATATCTGGTGAAAGTCCAATCCGAGGCAAAAAAAATTTGCAAATCAGACCGTACGGCCCGATCTGCCTCTGCGATATGATTTTTTTTTTTAAAAAATAATTTTATTCCTGTATTATTTTTAAAATTTTTTTTCATAAATATTCTCTGCAAAAATTTGTTTTGGGGGAAAGGTACGACCCTCCCATCAGAAAATATTCCCTATATTTGGACATCTGCAGGGTATTATATTCACGACACCCCTTACATCAGCATCACAGCCGACCGGGGTCAACACAAGCCTCACCGTGGGCTTTGCTTTTGTTTTTGTTTGGGAGTGTTTGCATTATTAAGGAAGGTTAAAACAATAGCCATAGGAAATGTGGGATTAAAATCCCACATCCCTGCCTAGCTGCACCTCCCCGTCCAGAAGCTCCACCCCTCAACAGCTTCCACCGCCTATTTGCACAGACCGTCAATGGCCCTTTAAACCACCGCCCCACCGACCGGCTTGAGAGTCCCACCACCCATGGGCTACCTCTACTTCACTCGACCACTACATTGTGCATGGCCACCGCCACCCCTCTTCCGGTCTCCCCCATCCGCAGCCCCTCCTCTGCCGCTTGGAAGACACTGGCCCCCGCGACGATCTCAGATCCACCGCCGCCTAGCCCACCTCAACCGCTCCACTCCAATGCTCTGCCACATCAGATTTGGACCCCACCACATCAAAGCTACCATAGCCAACCATAGATTTCCATGCGGCACTCCTTCTCCGCACCCCTGTGCCCAGTCACCAATCTCAGCACCGAATCAGAACTAGCCAAGTGGACAAAGACTGTGCACACGGCCTGACCACGTGGAAACACAAATAGCGGCCACATCACCTACATAGTCATCACTGACATCATCACCATGTCCACATTCTATACAGTAAGGATAGGTCATACTGCCACGTCACCAGACGGCCCAAATTTTTGGTTACATCATCCTTTTACGGTGTTAAATTTGACGGCCTTCTAGCCGTCAAACCATAATAGAATTGGGTCTTTTTTATGACTGTATGATCATCAAATTTAACATAGTGGTTTTCTGATGTCAGTAGGGTTTGAAAAATTTCTACCCCTCACCATCTGTAGTTTTGATTTGGTAGTCAATTTTTGAGAGGCCATAACTTGGTCATCCGGGCTCCAAATCCTGTGCAATTTTTTTTGAAATTGGGTAGAATTTTCTGAATTTTCTAGTGGTGGTATTGATTTTGCATTTTGGTGGCTTCATTTGTCAGAAATTGTAGATCATGTTGACTATTCCTGTCTGTTCCTGATTTCTGCAACTTCGAGGGCTTCATTTGGGCACATACAGTAACATTTTGAGGTGAAATGTTTTTTTGAAAGTGCATGATTTTTTGTCTACTTTCTAGATCTACAGTCAGATTTGAGTGATTTTGGGTAGACATATCACTTTCAGCAATAGGTCATTTTGGGGCTATAATTGCACTTGGTTAATCCTTGGATTTCAGTTTTCTAATTTGTATCAGTCATTTGAAGGAGTTATTAGTAATTATCAGTCATTATTTGGTGTTAATATGGATAATTCAAAGGTTCAAATCCTCACTCCATATAACTACCATGAATGGAAAGTATCTTTAAGTGATCATTTCTTGAGTCTTGGATTGCTTAGAATGACTCTTGGGTAGGATCAAGAACCTCAAACCGGTGTTGTAGAAAGGAGAAAATGGTTTGATAGAAGAGATAAAGCACTTGGCTCTCTTAGATCATCCATCTCTCATGACTTGCTCTTTCATATTGAATCTTCCACACATCCTCATGATGCTTGGATCACATTGGAAGGACTCTTTGGTAAACTTGATAGAATGAGAAAATTCAGATTAGAGAATGATCTCATAGGTCTTAATCCTAGGGATTTTGACAATATTCAAGATTTTTTCTCTAAGCTCAATACTATTAGATTGGAGCTTTCTTCATGTGGCATTGTTAAAGGGGATGAACAATTGATCTTTTCTATTCTTTCCAAGCTTGGTCCTGAATATTCTATCTTTGTTTCTACATTCTATGCTACTATGGATGCTCTTGGTAGTTCATACAAATTGCCCTCTTTTGATGAATTTGCAGCACAACTCACAAGGGAACAAGCAAAGTTAGCACACATGGGTCAGTTGAAGCCTTCCACACATCAAGCATTGATTGGAAGTGAGTCTACTTCAAAGGCTTCTAATGGAAAAGGAAAGAAACACAATAAGGATCCTAAGCCTCATGACAAAGGTAATGAATCTTCTTCACCAAAAAGTACTGAATCCAAGTCCTCTTCAAGAGAGGAATCTGTTGGAAACAATTGTCTGAAAGAAATTGCTACTCAATTATGTATTGTCTTTGATGTCACACAATGTCATAGTTCGCAGCAATCAGATCCTACCGAGCTCAGTCAGTCTGCCAGATAGGAATATTAGTGCTTACCGAGTCCACTTGGTTATCAAAGAAAATCAGTATCTACCGAGTTCACTCGGTTACCAAAGGAAATTTTAGTGTTTACCGAGTTCAGTCGGTCATCGAAGAAAAGTTAGTGTTTACCGAGTTCAGTCGGTCATCGAAGAAAAGTTAGTGTTTACTGAGTTCAGTCGGTCATCAAAGAAAAGTTAGTGTTTACCGAGTTTAGTCGGTCATCGAAGAAAAGTTAGTGTTTACCGAGTTCAGTCGGTTATCGAAGGTAAAAGATTGTCGGTGTTTACCGAGTTCCCTCAGTCTCTGAAAGATTATAGAAAGTTATGGTCACCGAGCACTGTCAGCCCTTGAAGGATTTTTGCAAATAGAGTTTTCTTAATTCAGCTGACTATTATACTAAATAATGTCGATTTGACAAATCTAAAATCATATAAATAAAAGGTCAAATGTGAAAAGTAAACAAGAAATATAGCAGAAGATTTACAGAAGAAAAGTGTATGCGAATTTGTGAAGGATGTTCAGATATCCTTGAGGTGCAGCAGAGATTTATTCGATTAGAAAGGATCAGACTTATGTAGAACAGAGATCTGTAATCAGCAAGACAGTTGCATTATTATACAGGTCATTTTTCATTGTTACCTTCTTGTCATTGTAATAGTGAATTCTAAATCTCTTAACCAAGTTGGTTTAACAACCATATTGTAAATCCTCTAACAAGGTGACAATTCCATTGAATTGTTTTCAAGACCTCTTACCAGGCCACTCCTAGCAGGGTGTTTTAAATCCTCTAACAAGGTCACACCTAACAGTGTGTTTTGTAACCTTTTACCGGGTTGGCTTCTAACCGGGCATCACTTCAGAAAAGTGAAAATCAGTATCTAGATACATTGGTGGTTTTTCCCATATTGGGTTTCCACGTTAAATCTTGTGTCTCTTGTGTTCTTAATTACTTTCTCAATCATATACATTTGCTGATGAATATCTAAAGATAATTTTGCTAATACTTTCTGCATCTTCAATATTACTGCAATCTATTTACCGAGTGCTAAAATAGATAACATTGTTAAGATATCCTAAGGGATCTGGAAAGAATTAATTGTGAAGTGTTTTATGGTTGACTGATTCACCCCCCCCCTCTCAGTCACTTCATCCATATTCCATCAATTGGTATCAGAGCTTTTGGTGCTTGCAGGAAGGGTTTCAAAGACCTAAGCTAAAGATCGGGATGTCTTACAAGAGGGAAATTCCAAAGCTCAACAGAGATAACTTTTCAGCATGGCAAGGTCTCATGCAACTTCATCTAGCTTCCATTGGTGATTCAAGATGCAAATACATTGATGAAGAATACACAATTCCTAATGGCGCATTAACTATTGAAGACATTGCAGATAAAAAGACTCACAACACCATGATGATAGACATTGCATCTACTCTCAGCTATGAAGAATTTGATGATATTAAAGACTGCACTACTGCATATGAAATGTGGATGGCACTGAAGAAAATATATGGTGGTGATGCAAATGTGAAAAGAGCCAAAGCAGAAAGCCTAAGAGGATAGTTTGACAAGATGAATATGAAGGAAGATGAAAACATTGCAAAATATGTTGAAAGAATCAAAGCAAGTGTAAGTGCAATTAGAGCTTCTGGAGGAACAATCTCAGATGAGACTATTATAAGTAAGGTACTCAGAACATTACTCCCTATCTATGCAATAAGAGTATAAGCTATTCAAGAAAGAAGATGTGAAACAAACCACAATATAACTTTGGATGCTTTAGTTGGAAGATTGACAGCCTTTGAATTAGACAACTATGACAACTATGTTCCAAATTCCAAAAATATTGAATCAGCATTTGAGGCCAAGGTTTCACTAAAGAAGAACAAGAAAATTAAAGAAGTTCAGTCAGAAAGTGAAGAAGTATCAGAAGAAAGTTCTAATAGTGATCTTGAAATTGTAGAAGCATTACTTGCAAAGAAGTACTCTAGAGGGAAAGGTAAATATAAAGGTAAAACTCCTTTAATCTATTTTTCATGTGAAGAAATTGGACATATTGCAGCTAGGTGCCCAAACAAGCAAGTCAAGGAAGAGAAGAGAAGTCACAAGTACTATGGCAAAAAGAATTTCAAATCATACAAGGATAAAGGTAAGAAATCATATTTTATGGCTAAAGATTCTGATGATAGTGAAGAAGAAATTGTCTTTATTGCTATAAAAGATGAATCTGATGATGATGAAGATAAGATGGCACTTATTTCTCATATAAGAAAAGATGATATATGGATAATAGATAGCGGATGTTCACACCACATGACTGGTGACAAGACAAAATTTGAATATCTAGAAGACTGTGACAGTGGTAATGTAAGATTTGGAAACAATGAACCTTGTTGTATAAAAGGAAAAGGAAGAATCTCATTAACCAAAGAACTCATATGTGATAATGCTTACTGGGTTGAAGGACTAAAACATAATCTTCTAAGTGTAGCACAGCTAATCAACACTGGTTTCAAGGTTGAATTCATGAATGGTCAAGCAAGACTGCTGGATGGAAAAGGAAAACTCATTGGATCAGGCAAACAAACAAAAGGTAACTTATTTTATCTTGATCTCAGTGAATATTCATGCTTTATTGCTCAAATAGAAGAAAGTTGGCTATGGCACAAAAGGTTATGTCATGTGAATTTTGATAACATGATAAAAATAAGCAAATTCAAGAAGGTTAGAGGCATTCCTACTTTGAAGAAACCTGACACTGGTCTATGTAAGAATTGTCAGATTGGCAAAATGAGTAAAACTAGTTTCAAGAGTAAGAACTATCAGTCTAAAGAAATTTTGGAAATTGTGCATACTGATTTATGTGGACCTATTGGAATACAAAGCTATACTGGAGATAAATTCTTTATTCTTTTCGTTGATGATTATTCTAGAATGATGACTGTTATGTATTTAAGAGAAAAATCAGAAGCATTTGAAAAGTTCAAATGGTACTTAGCAAGAGTGGAAAAGGAAACAGGGAAAAGATTGAAATGCTTAAGATCAGACAGAGGTGGTGAATTCATCTCCCTTGATTTTAACAACTTTTGCATTGAAAGAGGAATCAAAAGACAGGTATCAGCTCCTAGAACTCCTGAGCAGAATGGAATAGCAGAAAGAAGAAACAGATCTATTATGGATTGTGTAAGGACTCTAATGATAGAAAAGAACATCGCTATAAAGTACTGGAAGGAAGCTATCAGCACTGCAGTTCATACCTTGAACTGGGTACAACTGAAGAAAGACACATTCAAAACTCCTTATGAATTATGGTATGGCTATAAACCCAATATAAGTTACATGAAAATATTTGGTAGCAAGTGTTATATCTTAAAAGAATCCAGAAGAAATAAATTTGATGTGAAAAGTGATGAAGGAATATTCCTAGGATATTCTAGCAAAAGCAAAGCATACAAATGTCTGAACTTATCTACTCACAAAGTCATAGAAAGTATACATGTAAAATTTGATGAGTTTGCAGAAAAGAATGAGGAAGAAAGCAAAAGGGAACCTGAGAACTACAGAAGATTCATTTACATTGAACCTGAAACATTGGCAGATACAACTATCACTAAGGAAACTATATCTACCGAGCCGAGCACAGTTACCGAGTCACAAACCGAGTCACAGGAAGAAGTTCAAACTGAGTCACAGGAAGAAGTTCAAACTAAGTCACAGGAAGGAATTCAGACTGAGTCTCAGCCTAAAGTTACCGAGCAAATATCTACCGAGCCTGAGCAACCTGAAGAAGAGATCCTAGAAGACAACAGCATGAATCATTCAAAAGGCAAGGAACCTATACTAGCCAAATATGTCAGAAGACATCATACACCAGATCAAATCATTGGAAACAAATCAGATGGTACTATGACAAGAAGCAAGCTAAAAGGTACATGTCTGCTTACTGACTTTGAACCTAGAAATATCAAAGATGCATTGGAAAATGAGAGTTGGATTGAAGCAATGAATGAAGAATTAGAACAAATACAAAAGAACAAAACTTGGACTCTTGTACCTAGACCTAAAGATAAGAATGTAATTGGAACAAAATGGGTATTCAAGAATAAGCTGAATGAAGATGGTCAAGTATCTAGAAACAAAGCTAGACTGGTATGTAAAGGTTATTCTCAAGAAGAAGGTATAGATTATGGAGAAACTTTCACTCCTGTTGCAAGATTAGAAGGTGTAAGAACTCTGCTTGCTTATGCAGCACACAAAGGATTTAAGGTATATCAGATGGATATAAAATCTGCATTTCTCAATGGAATTCTTGATGAAGAAGTCTACATTGAACAACCTGAAGGTTTTGTTGATCCAGATAAAAAGGACATGGTCTGCAGGTTACACAAAGCATTGTATGGTTTAAAACAAGCTCCTAGAGCATGGTATGAAAGACTCCATAACTATTTGATTCAGATTAATTTCAAAAGAGCTAATGATAACAGTAATCTGTATATTAAAGAAGGACCGGATGACAAAATTGTATTGGCAAAAATATTTGTGGATGATACTATATTTACAGGGAATGAGGATCAGTGCAAAGAATTTTCAGAGCAAATGAACAAAGAATTTGAAATGTCTATGTTTGGTTTAATAAAATTCTTTGTTGGTCTTCAAATTCAGCAAAGCAAGAATGGTATATACATTACTCAATCTAAATACATTAAGGAAATACTTAAGAAGTTTGGTATGGAAGATTCAAAACCAGTTGGTACACCCATGTGTACTAGACTGAAACTTACCAAAAATGATGATTCAAAAGAAGTTGATCAGACCCTATACCAATCTATGATTTGAAAATTATAGTATGTAGTACATACAAGACCTGATATTGCCTTAGCAGTCAATATAGTAGCTAGATTCTCAACAAAACCTAAGGAAAATCACATGATGGCAATCAAAAGAATCTTAAGATACTTAAGAGGAATTGAAGAATATGGTTTGTGGTATAAATTTGGAGGCAATCTAGACTTGAAAGTGTTTACTGATGTTGATTGGGCAGGAAACATTGATGACAGAAAAAGCACAAGTGGTGGAGCATTTTTTCTTGGAAAAAGACTGGTGTCCTGGACTAGTAAAAAGCAGAATTGCACATCTCAATCCACAGCTGAAGCAGAATATGTTGCTGCTACAGTAAACTGTTCAAATATTGTTTGGTTTAAACAGATATTAGAAGGTATGAAGGTTGAAATCAAAGAACCAGTTGTTATATTTTGTGACAATACCAGTGCAATAAATATCTCTAAGAATCCAGTGATGCATTCCAAAACCAAGCACATTGCTATTAAATATCACTTTGTCAGAGAATTGGTGCAGGACAAGGAAATCAGATTAGAATATATTCATACAAAAGAACAGATTGCAGACATTTTTACCAAACCATTACCTAAGGATGCATTTGTGTATCTAAGAGGTAAGTTAGGGGTCATTCCCCTATCTGAGGCTCACTAAATACAGTTTTAGTGATGCATCAACCAGAACATGATTGAAAATCAACCTGTTGATGCAGCATATTCAAGGAATCATTGCATATGAATCAGTACTTGAGGTACATTAATTTTCACCGGTAATATGTGAATTGTCTTTGGCATGTGTTGTCAAAGAGGGAGTGTTTGCTATGTCTTTGCTATTACTTCAAGAAATTTTCAATAATCAGAAGGAAGAATTTTCAGGATACAGGAAGTTTGCTGACAGAGGGAGATTTGAATCTGAACTGAGCTAACTCTTTCAAATTTCTTATGATATGACATATTGTGTTGCCATCAATGCTAAAGAGCGAGATTGTTGGAAATAATTGTCTGAAAGAAATTGCTACTTAATTATGTATTGTCTTTGATGTCACACAATGTCATAGTCCACAGCAATCAGATCCTACCGAGCTCAGTCAGTCTGCTAGACAGGAATATTAGTGCTTACCGAGTCCACTCGATTATCAAAGAAAATCAGTATCTACCGAGTTCACTCGGTTACCAAAGGAAATTTTAGTGTTTACCGAGTTCAGTCGGTCAGCGAAGAAAAGTTAGTGTTTACCGAGTTCAGTCGGTCATCGAAGAAAAGTTAGTGTTTACCGAGTTCAGTCGATCATCGAAGAAAAGTTAGTGTTTACCGAGTTCAGTCAGTTATCGAAGGTAAAAGATTGTCGGTGTTTACCGAGTTCCCTCGATCTCCGAAAGATTATAGAAAGTTATGGTCACCGAGCACTGTCGGCCCTTGAAGGATTTTTGCAAATAGAGTTTGCTTAATTCAGCCGACTGTTATACTAAATAATGTCAATTTGACAAATCTAAAATCATATAAATAAAAGGTCAAATGTGAAAAGTAAACAAGAAATATAGCAGAAGATTTACAGAAGAAAAGTGTATGCGAATTTGTGAAGGATGTTCAGATATCCTTGAGGTGCAGCAGAGATTTATTCGATCAGAAAGGATCAGACTTATGCAGAACAGAGATCTATAATCAGCAAGATAGTTGCATTATTATACAGGTCATTTTTCATTGTTACCTTCTTGTCATTGTAACAGTGAATTCTAAATCTCTTAACCAAGTTGGTTTAACAACCACATTGTAAATCCTCTAACAAGGTGACAATTCCATTGAATTGTTTTCAAGACCTCTTACCAGGCCACTCCTAGCAGGGTGTTTTAAATCCTCTAACAAGGTCACACCTAACAGTGTGTTTTGTAACCTTTTACCAGGTTGGCTTCTAACTGGGCATCACTTCAGAAAAGTGAAAATCAGTATCTAGATACATTGGTGGTTTTTCCCATATTGGGTTTCCACGTTAAATCTTGTGTCTCTTGTGTTCTTAATTGCTTTCTCAATCATATACATGTGCTGATGAATATCTAAAGATAATTTTGCTAATACTTTCTGCATCTTCAATATTACTGCAATCTATTTACCGAGTGCTAAAACAGATAACATTGTTAAGATATCCTAAGGGATCTGGAAAGAATTAATTGTGAAGTGTTTTATGGTTGACTGATTCACCCCCCCCCCTCTCAGTCACTTCATCCATATTCCATCAGAATCATCTAGAAGAAAGAGAGATAAATGTGCATATTGTCAAAAGTTAGGACATGATGAGCATAAGTGTTTTCAAAAGAAGATTTATGAGCTAACTCACATTATTCATAAACACAATATTAAGTTGCCCTCATCAGTTTCTACTCCTTCTTCTACACATTTGGTAGCTTCTACATCTCCATCATCATCCAAAGATAAAGGTAAAGGACAAGCACTCATGGCTTCCACACATCGTGAGCAAGGTAAATGGCTTCTTGATTCAGGTGCATCACATCATATGGCATCTTCTATGGATATGTTTTCTTCTTTTGAGCCTTTTAATTCTCCTAATATCTTGATGGCTAACAACACATTGATGAGATTTTGTGGGAAAGGTTCTATTCCTATGGGAGAGGGGACATTCAATGATGTTCTTTGTGTATCATCCTTGACCACTAATCTTCTATCTCTTTACCAAATTACACATGGGGCACAAGGTAAAATTGTTGAGTTCACTCTTGATTATGTCTACACTAGGGACATGGAGACTAGAGATGTCATAACTATGGGAGTTGTTGATCATACATCCTGCTTGTATTCCTTTTCTACTTTTGTTGATAATGATGATGATATTCATGATGTACTCATCCCTTGGCCAAGGGATAATTATGAAGAGAACTTTGGGTACTTGAATCATTTTTCTTGTTGATACAAGTGTTGATGTTCCTACTCCTCCACCTCTTGCTTCTTCAGACATGGGCTCTACTATTCAATAGGATATTCATAGTGTTTCAGATATTAAGGAGTGTGATGAATATTTGGATGCATCTTTAGCATTTGTTGATTCTCATGATGCAGATTTGGAAGACATACATGAGGGGGTTTCTCTTTCCCTTGATGATAGTTTCATCATAGATGGGGACACTTCTTTACCTTCTTTGGAGATTGGTGTACTTGATTCTTCTCCTTCTTCACTTGATTTGTCACATGAAGTGATAGATTCTTTGAGCTTGGAGATTCCTACTTAGTCTTTAGAGATTCATACATGGAGACCTACATCTTCTTCCTCCTTCCATGCACAAGGATTGGCTTCTTCATCATTTGATGTATCTATTTCTTCCCAAGGGGAGACATGTTTCTTGTTAGCATTGGTTAAACTATTATTTGTAGGTACTCTTCATCAACATGGGAGCTTCTACATTATGGGGGGGGATATCATGTCTCCAACTATCCTTCTTATGGGGGGATACTTCTTTGTATATACATGATGTATGTAGTTCTTGGGGGGTCTTGATCCATCCATCCATCCATGCATCTTGTTTTCTTCTCTCTTTTTGGAGGAGGGTTTTTCCCATGAGGTTTTCCCTCTTTCTCCACTTTATGAGAGTTATGCATTTCATGCATTTTGTACATGGGTACCTAACATGGCCTAGTAGTCAGCACCCATCTTACATTGTGAGTTTAAGTGCATTCCCCTAAGTTGCACTTAAGGGGGGGTGTTGGTGTAATTAAATATTCCTAATTACACTTAACTTAATCTTACTTAGGATAATGCATTACATAATAGTTAGTGATTGAGACACCTAGGAGTGTGCACATCTATTAAGCACATGGTGTAGGAGGAATTCCACTTTTGGTGTGATAGTTGTCTTCACATACCTCATTGTGTGTGAGATCCACCTTTCGTGCTCTTATCACATTATCATCCTAATCCAATGCACATACTTTATTTCATATTGGAGGATGATCCACATTTGGTGGACATGTGATTACACCTAGCATAGGTGATAGCTTATCAACTCCTCATCATTCTCTCATATCACCTTTCCTATATAAGGAGGCCTATTATGTAATCATTTCATCATATTGAGGATCATTAATTCATTGGATCTATTCAATCCATCCTTTCATTCATATTTTCTCTCTTGTGCTTTTCTTCAACCTCTTGATCTTGGTTCAATATTTGCTATTTGCAAATTCTTATAAGGAGGCCTATCTGACCAATGTAAAATAGGAGGGATCATTCAAAGTGAGAGGAGTGTTGGTAGGGAAACAAGTTATCACCTTACTTGCTATAGGTGCCACTCATGATTTTATTGATTCCAAGTTGGTTGAGAGGCATGGGATTCAAAAAGAATAGTTTGAGGGTCTAAGAGTGAGGGTAGCTAATGGCTACATCCTCAAATGTGATAGGAACATTACAAGTCTACCCCTGAGGATTAATAACTTTGACTTCAAAGTTGATTTTTATATTGTAATCATGGGTAACATAGATCTAGTACTTGTAGGTATGACTTGGTTGCATGACATTGGAGTGTTCACCCTCAATTTGAGAAACATGGAGATGAAGTTCTAGTCAAATGGAAAGATTACTATACTTAAGGCCATCTATGATAGTGATTTTAGGATGATGTCTTGCAGACACATGGGGAGCTTGTTGAGACATGACCAGGTTGAGTGGGCAGCCCATTGCACTTTGATGACATCATAGGGGAAGCAAAATTTAGAGTATCATCTAGACATATAGGCACTGAGAATCAAGAATAGTAAGGTGTTCAATGAAATTCCACCAAGTAGTCCTCCTGATAGAGGTATTGAGCACATCATTGAGCTGGAGGAGGTTTCCAAACCCATTAGGTTTTCAAGGAGTTATTGGCTATGGGCCATATTAGACCAAGTAAATCTCCTTTCTCTTCTTTAGAGGTACTAGTGAAGAAGAAGAATGACACACTCAGGATGTGCATTGATTATAGGATCTTGACCAAAAAAATAATAATAAAGAACAGGCACCCCATTCCTTAGATAGAAAAATTGATAGATGAGCTTCATGGTGCTTGCTTCTTTTCAAAGATCAATTTGAGAGAGGGATATCATTAGATCTGAGTTAGGGAGATGGATGTAGAGAAGACAACATTCAAATTTCATTGTGGCCACTTTGAGTTTGTAGTTATTCCATTTGGGCTAACTAATGCTCCAACTACTTTCTAGTCTATAATGAATAGGGTCTTCCATCCTTAACTAAGGAAATTCATTTTAATTTTCTTTGATGACATCCTTGTTTATAGTAAAACATGGGATGAGCACTTGAAACACTTCGATATAGTGTTGATAATTTTGAGAAAAGAGTCCTTGTATGAAAAGGAGTCAAAATGTGATATGGGATTATTAGAATTATTGTATTTGGGTCACATTATCAATGCATAGGGTGTACGCATGGATCCCAAAAAGATTTGTGCTATTTTTGAGTGGTCTACTCTAGTGAACCTTGTAGAGTTGAGGATATTTTTGGGTTTTTGTGGGTTCTACATGAGATTTTTCAGCAGATATTCTAGGCACGCAGCACCCTTGATGGAATTGATGAGAAAAGGGGCTTTCTTGTGGAGTCCTGAGGCACAAGATTTTTTTGATAGATTCAAGGAGTTGATGACTTCTTGTCTAGTGTTAGCTTTTCCAAATTTTAGTAAACCATTTGAGCTACATTGCAATGCATCTGGGGAGGGTGTTAGAGTGGTGCTTATGCAAGACAAGCACCCAATTGTGTATGAGAGTAAGGAGCTCAAGGGACTTGAGAGGAGCTTCAATATTTATGATAAGCAAATATTGGTCGTAATGCATGCTTTGACCAAATTCAGGCAATACTTACTAGGTAAAAATTTTTGCATTAAAACATACCACAAAAGCCTAAAGCATTTCCTAGGGTAGGGAGATCTTAATGATAGGCAACAAAAATGGGTAAGTAAATTATAGTCATATGATTTTGACATTACCTATTTCAAGGGAACAATCAATGTTGTAGCAGACTCCTTGTCATGCAGACCTCATTTAAGCATGATGAAAGACATGTTTGAGGATTGGAAACACTTGATCCTTGCAAAATATGAAAAGGATACATGGGCATCAAGATTTATAGATGGAGTCGTTTAGGATATTGACTATACCCTTGTGAATGAGTTTATCATTTACAAAGGGCGCATTCATTTTGTTCTAGGTTCAGAGGTGAGGAGGATGGTGTTGAGGACTTATCATGATTCACCTATGGTATGAAATCTTGGTTTCTACAAAACTTACTGATAGATTAGAGAGCTCTTTTCTTGGAAAGGGCTCAAAGTTGAGGTGTTGCAGCATGTTAGAGAGTGTCCCACCTGCTAGTAGAATAAGAAGGAAAACTCTTACTCAACTGGTTTGTTACAACCACTTTTGATTCCTAAAAGGAAGTGGGAATTCTTGTCTATGGACTTCATCACAGGGTGGCTAAGAGATTAGGGAAGAGGCTCCATATATGTTTTTTTTTATCAACTTACAAAGTTTTCCCACTTCTTTCCAATCATGGCTACATACACTACTACGCAGGTAGCAAAGTTATTCTTTTGCAAGGTATTCAGGTTGCATGGATTACCCTAGAGCATAGTCAGTGATAGGGACAATGGGTTTGTGAGTCATTTCTGGAAGGATTTATTTAGATTGTGTGGGATGGAGATCACTCTGAGTACTAGTTACCACCCCCAGACAAATGGATAGACTAAGATAGTCAACAACTTAGTAGAGGGATACCTCAAGAACTATATAGAAGGGTGGAAGAAGGCTTGGGTTATGTGGATTTATCTATGTGAGTATTGCTACAATTCCACCTGTAATGTCCCTAGTTAATCTGGGTTTAATATACTTGCAATCATATTTTTTAATGACTTGTAAATTATTCTCATTAATGTATAAACATATATTGGTTTAGTTAAAGTTATTGGTCTTAGAGATTTCTAGAATTGTTGTTTCCCTGTTATTGACTTGCTTCTTTCCCTATACCCTACATCATAAGGGAGTTGAAGGTAGACATAGTGGGTTCTTGGCTCAGTGAGTCTGGACTCCCAGCCTAACCTCTTACCTACTCTCCTCCCTCCTAATATGAAGAGAGATATCTAGGAATCTTAGAATTTGAAATTTTATGGAATTCACATCTTCACCATATTAGAGTGTTAAGGCAGACATGGTGGAATCTAGGCTCTCTAGCCTACCCTCTTACCCACCCTCCTTCCTCCAATTATGCTTCAAATTATTATTGCCTGGCTTAAGATTGGATTGATTAATTTTCCTAGTATTATTTAAATTATTCAGAAACTAAGGAATGCATGAGGTAGCTAGTATTAAATTAAACTTACTATCTTGATAATGTTTATTCTGTGACATATTCCTTTGAAATTTCTTTTAGCATATATATATATATATATATATATATATATATATATATATATATATATATATATACACACACACACACACACACACACACACACACACACACACATATATACATATATATATATACATATATATATATATATATGTATATATATATATATGTATATATATATATATACATATATATATATATATATACATATATATATATAGATATATATATATATATACATATATATATATAGATATATATATATATATATATATATATATATATATATATATATATATATATATATATATGTATATATATATATATATGTATATATATATATATATACATACATTCATATATACATTTAGACACACACACACACACACATCTTTATTTAACCCTTAATCAAATATGGATTTATAATTAATTTGATTTGGATAATAATTAATTTGATGATACAATATCCTTGAATTTACATTTGAAAATAATATTCATATGTTATTTGAGGCTCATGATAGTCCACCCCTCTCGAATTTTCTTGTCCTCAAGCAATTTTGGGTGCAAGGTGATTTCTTCTCCCACCCATGTCGCATCTTCTTTGGGTAGATTCTTCCATTTAACCAAGTATTCTAAGATGGTTCTACTTCTTAGTTTCATTTCTCATTTCCCAAGGATAACTTCTGGTTCTAGGATAAGTTTCCCTTCATCATCTAGTGGTGGTAACTCTGTACACGGGTTGACTTGTTTTCCCAAAACTTTCTTAAGTCTAGATACATGAAAAATGTTATGAATTTTTCTATTCTTAGGTAACTCAATCTCATAGGCTACTTATCCTATTCTCCTTAGTATTTTGTATGGACCATAGAATCTTGGTTTCAATTTTTTTGATCCCCTTTTTTGATTGATGTTTGTTTGTAAGGTTGAAGCCTTAGAAAAACCATATCTCCAACTTCAAATATTCTCTCTATGCGTTTCCTATCGACATAAATTTTCCGTTGATTTTGGGCATGATGGAGATTGTTTTTAAGAGTTTCCATTAGATCTTTATTCTGTTCTATAAAAGATTTGGCTCTTGGTACTTTACTATCTATATTGCCTAAATTGCTAAAAGAGGTGGGCTCATATCCATATAATGCTTTAAAGGGACACATGCCAATGGACATGTGATGTGTGGTATTATAGAAATGTTCTTCCAAATGTAACCATTTTATCCAAGTGTTATGTTTCCCTGTGACGTAGTTTCAAAGATATCCCTCTATCAATTTATTTATGATTTCTTTTTTCCCATCTATCTAGGGATGGTAACTAGTGCTAGGGGTTAAGTTTGTTCCCACAAAATGGAACAATTCTTTCCAAAATTGACTTAGAAGTTAGTTGTCTCTATTGCTGACTATGTTCTTTGGTAAACCATGTAATCTGAATATTTCTTTGAAGAAGACTTCTGCTAATAGAGGGGCCTTGTAGAATATTGCTATTGCAAAGAAGTGTGCATATTTAGTCAACCAGTCTACTATTACATAGATGCAATCTTTCCCTTGTACTTTTGGTAGTCCTGTGATAAAATCCATTGAGATACTTTCCCATTTCTATTCTTGGATGTATTTCATTACATCTCTTTTTAAGCCTTTCCACGAGAATTTCTCTCTTATTTGTTTATAAGTTTTGTAGTATCCTAGGTGACCTACAAGGGGGTTATCATGATATTCCTTCATAATTTTCCACTGTAACTTAGAGTGAGTAAGGAATATTCTTCCTTTATACAAGATGAGTTCATCCATGATTTTATATTCATCACTTGGTAGTGTTCCTTCAAAAATCTCTCTGTCTTGGGGGTCCTTTGTTGGAAAGTTGTCTATATTGAGGAATATGACTAGATATGGTGTTTTCATTATTTAAACAAATTCATATAGTATTTTGGAGTCAACGCACCTGATGTAAATATCAGAATTTAGTTAAGTGTTGAAGACTAGATAGTGTACAGAGTTCCTGCAGCTCAGAGCATCAGCGCACATGTGTATGGATGAATTATGGTATGTTCCTTGGAAGTTAAGTTTGTTAGACTATACTTATGCTTATTCTATGAGCGCATAAGTAGATGATCAAGGATGTGAAAGTTATAGTCAATTGACGTTGCATAGCTAGTATGTGCCAGCAGAGAACAGAGCATGGAGCCGACAGTTTGTATTTTGGTTTGCAGTCATAATGTAATGGTGTAAAGGCTATGCACCCATTGTATTTAGGTTTTTGACATGTTTATATGTATAATTATAAGCACACTTAAACCAATTCATTTGGAAGTGTTGTTTGTAAATAGTTATAGGGATGACCTAATTGTTTATTTATGTATGAGTGTATAAGTATAAGATGTGCCCTTTGTATTTGGTATGGAAGTTGAAATAGAGCTGTGATAAGCAGAGTAGAAGTATGTGAAGAGAGCATAAGATGTATTAGAGCTTTGCTAGAGGTCAAAGCATCAACACATCAAAGGAACTAATCTGACAAGCAGTGTCACAGTGATAGTTCATCTTGTAGATATAGAGCATATCTGAGATCAGAAGGTTGTAGCCTTCACCATTTGAGCAGTGAGCTCTAGGATAGTGAGTCCACTCCCCTAATAGGGATTATTGTAAAAGACTCAGAATAGGGTTTGACCCTTAACAAGGTCTACTATAATTAAAGCATTGTAAAGCTACTCCTAACAGGGTAAAGGATCTTCTAACAAGGATCACAAAACACTAGTGTAGAATATTAGTGGGTGTCAATTCCCATCGGGGTTTTTACCTATTTGGGTTTCCCCGTAATCATATTGGTCTCATTTATTTATTTCATATTTCATGTTTATGTGAATGTTTAATTCAGTACTTAAGCATTTAAGTTCAGTATACAGTTTAAAGAGAAAAGTTAAAATCTAGTGAACACTGATTCACCCTCCCCTCTCAGTGTTCCCATTCCTAATAATTGGTATCAGAGCTCTGGTCCTTAGAAAATAATTTTAACCACTTGAGGAGATCATGGATAGAAAAAATGAGACATCTGAAGAAAAATATTGAAGCTACTCTTGAAAACCTAGACAAATCTGAAAGAGAAATTGAAGAACTAAAATAGAAAGTCAGTGATGCTCAATTAGTAATAAAAAAACTAAGAAGGGATCTGAAAGAATGCTCTAACAATGATCTAGGAGAAAAGGTTAAAAAGCTAAATGAAGACAATGCATCTATGAAAGAGCTACTTGAAGAATTTGATGATAAGTTGATCAACAATCAAGAAGTCTACAATGAACAAGTCAAGGAGAACCTTCAACTCAATGAGGAATTAAGGGAAGCCAATTTGGAAATCTTGGATCTAAGGAATTGCAAAGAAAGATTGGAGTCTGAATTGAAAGAAGCAAAGAATCACATTGACAAATTGCACACCAGTTCTGATTTGATAGAATCTTAGTTGTATGCAAGAAGAGCCAAAGGAGACACTAGCTGTATTGGATACAATGAAGCACAAAATGAGATTGATAATACGTGAGCAAGAAAGGACACACAAAAAGAGTCTATTGATATTGAGAAGACTAATGATCAAACCAAAGACAATGGTGGACCACCTAAGAATGATCACAAGCAAGTAGAACACACTTGTTTTGCATGTAACAAGCATGGACACATTGCAAGGAACTGTACAGAGGTAAGACCTTTTAATGGTTATTGTTATTCATGAAATAAATTTGGTCATAGAGCTATGAATTGCAAGACTAGTAAGAAGAATAGGATTTAGCATGATCAAAGAAATCAAAATCAGAAAAATGTAAGAAGTTCTCAAAATGTTACATGTCAGATATGTAACTATCACTACAACATTTGGGGTCGAATTTCGATGCCAATTTTTTATGCCACTACAATTTGTGTTTTTTTTGCAAGTGCCCCCGACAATGTTGTAATAGTGACGCTATCATTGTAATTGCGACACCCATTTAGTTATAAACAAAAAAAAAGAAAAAAGAAAGTGTCATTTGTAATTTGTGAATTCGAAGAGTTTCTGTAAAGATGACACTACAATTTTGTGTGGTGTGAAGAGGGCATTCACGTTTGGCATGCGTAAAGAGGCCGGCACCATGTGGGAAGAGGGCACTAGCACTTGAGGTAGGCATTCGATCTTTGTCTTCTCATTAAATCAATTTTAGTGTCATTTTTTACATCTTAATTAGCATTTGGAATGCTCGATGACCCGTGAGGTTTGAGAGCTATTACCTTCAAGGCATTGTGTGAAGTGTTTGATCTCTCTTTATTTGTTTTGCTATTGATATTCACTATGTGGTACTCCTTGTTTATGATTATTTCATGAGGAAATGTCTTGATGGCTCGTGAGCTTCAAGCTAGGGCATCATACATAGTTCATGAGCTCACTATTTAATACTAGAATTGATTACATCTTATCATTTGGAATGTCTCATGACCTACTAGCTTTGAGAGCTAGGGAATCACTTCTATTACCTTCAAGGCATTGTGTGAAGTGTTTGATCTCTCTTTATTTGTTTTGCTGTTGATATTCACTATGTGGTACTCCCTGTTTATGATCATTTCATGAGGAAATGTCTTGATGGCTCACGGGCTACAAGCTAGGGCATCATACATAGTTCATGAGCTCAATGTTTAATACTGGCATTGTTTACATCTTATCATTTGGAATGCCTGATGACTTGTGAGCTTTGAGAGCTAGGGAATCACTTTTATTACCTTCAAGGCATTGTGTGAAGTGTTTGATCTCTCTTTATTTGTTTTGCTATTGATATTCACTATGTGGTACTCCCCGTTTATGATCATTTCATGAGGAAATGTCTTGATGGCTCAAGAGCTGCAAGCTAGGGCATCATACATTGTTTATGAGCTCACTGTTTAATACTGGCATTGTTTACATCTTTTCATTTGGAATGCTTGATGACCTGCGAGCTTTGAGAGCTAGGGTATCATTTCTATTACCTTCAAGGCATTGTGTGAAGTGTTTGATCTCTCTTTATTTGTTTTATATTGATATTCACTATGTGGTACTCCCTGTTTATGATCATTTCATGAGGAAATGTCTTGATGGCTCGCGGGCTGCAAGCTAGGGCATCATACATTGTTCATGAGCTCATTGTTTAATATCTGGCATCATGCAAACATATATTAATACATTTACTATTTTGAATTTGATCTCAGGCATCGTGCAATGTTATTGTTGTCATTGCATGCTTGCTGCTGTTGTGCACCATATATTGTTTTATACACTGTTTATTTCATTGAGACTGTGAGCTTGGCATTTGTAATATATTTTCTATTATTGGATCAATGCTACCATGTTGTTGAGTCTGTGTATGGCTTGACTATGCACATGCATAATTATAGATGGGGATCAGTAATATGTTGCCAAGCATTGCTTAGATCCTTTGGATCTAATCCCATCTTTTCCTTCCTTGCAGGTTTTGGATCATACAAGAGCATACTGGATTGAACCTTGGGTCAACACTTCATTACTTTAGGAAATTTTTGGTACCTTGATTATTTATGTTCATCTACTTATGTATGTTTTCATTCATTCATATTCTTTCGAAAGTTGGCTATTAGTGAAAATATAGGACCATTCTTGATGTTTTTGGGTCATTTGATGAAAAGATGTAAATAGAGACATCAATAGTAAAATAGGGATAGCTTAATAGGGATATATTAAGATTAATATTGTAAGTAAAAATATTACATAGTGGCATTCAGATTAAGTACAATATGAATTCACATGCCTTCAATCTAGTGACCCAAGATGGTTTCAATAGGTGAAATGGTAAATTATCCTCCAACCAATCTTATGGTGTGATCCAATAGCCCTAATTTATTTAATCCAAATTAATTAAATAGGTTCCAAACTTTCTTCAAATGTTCAAGCACCAAAACTTCAAAATTCACCAAGTTAGGACTAACAATCTGTCTTGTAGCCCTGCAATAGCACTCACAAGGATTTTCCTTCAACTTTTCCCAAAAAACTAGACAAATAAATCATATATTTGAGTACCCTTTATGGATTACCTTAACATACCAAAATTATAGGCTAGGTTGTTTTGTAAGATATATGATTACTCACACTATTTCTCAAATTTTTAAGGCCTAAAACTCATGCATTTACAAAGGAAGTACTAACTAGTCAAACTCCCAGGCTCTAAATCTTTTCATTGTGTCTTTAATAGTTTTTAATTAGAGGAATATGGAACCAATTTGATTCTAAGAGACTTCTAGACACAAAAGCCCCAACTTGCACTCTCTAAACCCTTAAAACTAGGGCTTTTCCAATGTCATGCTTCCCAAAGCTTCTTGCAAAAAATAAAGGTTGGAAAACCTTTTCCTCAACATTTCTATACACATTCCATCATAAAATAGTGCCCTTGTTTGGCCAAGACTCTCTATCCTTCACCCTACCCTCTAAATTCACTCAATTTTTTTTAGTGTTCCCTATGGTGATCACCACAACAATCAATCAAACTTGCATTCCTAATGTTATAGGAATAGAATACATGTTAATTGAGTTCCATTCTATGAGAATCAGTATTCTACATCCATATAATGACATTCATAATGAACAAAAACTCAATAAACTGTCCTAAATTAGATTTCCAATGACTGTACAATTCCAAGGTAGAATAATAGTGATTAGTATGGGATTCTCAAAGCATGAATGAATTCAAAGACATGAAATAATAAGTTAAAAACATTGTAGAAACAATTCCAAAAGTTATTAAATTTTTTTCATACCAAAAACCCTTCAAAAATTGCAAGAAAATCAGACTTTATTCTCCAAAACTGGGTACAATCCGTACAATAGAGTCTCATGCTCGTATAATGGATATGTGAGACATTTGATAAACTCCTATCAACTACCCCAACTGATTAAAATTGGTTGGATGGCTTAATTTGGCCTAAAACAATAAGAAAACTAATTCCCTCCTAAATGTCCATAACCGTTATAATTTGAAAATTCAAATTTATAACTTTGTAACTTTTGAATATTTGAAATTTCCAAGTGATGAAATTTTCCCAAATCATCTAAATGGACTTATTAACCTATTATTAAGACTAATTTATCCTATTTGAAACTTGTAACACCTAATTCTATCCTAGACTCCAAATTTGGTCCTAAGGCTTATTAGGCCTTTTAGGACTGATTACACATTCGCCATTCTTATTGCATGAAATGACCTCATAGGCCATTATAGGTGCCAAAATCCTCCAGTTGATGTCTTTGGATGTCTTTATAATCTTTGATGGCTCCAAATATTTCTTCTTAGGTATTTGGGTTTCTTTGTGTCTTCTCATTAAGTGTTGCCATTAAAATATATCACTCCTCCTGTTATATAATGTATATGCATAGTTGTTTAAAATGCCATACTTGTTGCTCTTAAATATTATTACCATTTCACTCAAATTTACATGACATTAAACTCAAGCCCAAAATGTATACATATGTGTAAGTATAGGAGAAGCTAGATTCTGCAACTATTGAAAAAAACAAACTATACTAATAGCAGCTTATGAGAAACTATACTTGTGCTTACCACACCATACCTTAGCATCATAATGCTTATCATTTTCAAGCTTCAACAAAGCTTCATACCACGCAGCATCTATAAATTTGTATGCAACACTAATTTAGGCTAGAGGTAAACTACATGTGTCATGTAAACAACATGGTTGAATGCAATCTCTTTTGCACGTTTTCAAGAATTTTCCCACCAATACAAGCATAAATAACACATTGAACGTAATCTACAAACACTGCGTGGTATGAAATTTCATTGAAGCTTGAAATATATCACTCCTCATGTTATTGTCAAAATTAAATTCAAATATTTTTCAAAACATTTATTCTTGTAGACTTAAGATATCGTTATCTCAATAATAAAACAATCTTGCATAATAGATTTTGAATCACATTAACACACACCCATATTGTTCTGTAGCATAGTTTATTTGAGAAGTGTATGGCTTGACTATGAACATGCATAATTGTAGATGAGGATCAGTAATAGGGTGCTAGGCATTGGTTAGATCCTTTGGATCTAACCCCATCTTTTCCTTCCTTGTAGGTTTTGGATCATACAAGAGCATACTAGATTGAAGCCTACGTCAACACTTCATTACTTCAGGCAATGTTTGGTACCTTCATTATTTATGTTTCATCCATTAATGTATGTTTTTATTCATTCATAGTCTTCTGAAAGTTAATCTTTATGAGCTCAAATTCAAAACTTCATGTGTGTTATTTTATTACTGATGTCCCTATTTGATGTCCCTATTTTATTACTGATGTCTCTATTTGATCTAATAGCATCAATATAACAAACAGAGCACTGACAATCAAATAGGGACATGAGGTGCTCAAACAATGAGTTCATAAAATAATATAGTTAGTCTTAATAAATTATTATAAAACAACATATATTGTATGAAGTGTTTGATCTCTCTTTATTTGTTTTGGTGTTGATATTCACTATGTGGTACACCCCGTTTATGATCATTTCATGAGGAAATATCTTGATGGCTCATGGGCTACAAGCTAGGGCATCATCCATTGTTTATGAGCTCATTGTTTAATACTAGCATTGTTTACATCTTTTCATTTGGAATGCTTGATGACCCGTGAGCTTTGAGAGCTAGGGCATTGTTTCTATTACCTTCAAGGCATTGTGTGAAGTGTTTGATCTCTCTTTATTTGTTTTGTTGTTGATATTCACTATTTTGTACTCCCTATTTATGATCATTTCATGAGGACATGTCTTGATGGCTTGCAGGCTGCAAGCTAGGGCATCATGCATTGTTTATGAGCTCACTGTTTGAGCACCTCATGTCCCTATTTGATTGGCTAGTAATCAAACAGTGAGCTCATAAACAATGCATGATGCCTGAGCTCAAATTCAAAATAGTAAGTGTATTATTTTATTAAGACTAAATATATTGTTTTATTAAGATTTTATTAAGAAAAAGTATTTTGGGTTAGTTTTATGTTGTTTTATATGATTTTATTAAGACTAAATATATGATGTAAACACATAATTATACTTGACATATATATACTTCAAAGGAGGAATTATGAAATATAGTTGTAGGTAGTTATCTCTTCTATAATGATGGAGGAGTGAAAGGTAATGATCAATGAGGTTGTTGCTATTAGATCATACATTAAGACACTATTTTGAATTTGAGCTCGAACATCATGCAATGTTATTATTGTCATTGCATGCTTGTTGCTGATGTTGTGCACCATGTATTATTTTATACACTATTTATTTCATTGAGACTATGAGCTTGGTTTTTCTTTCAGAAGTGTATGGCTTGACTATGCACATGCATAATTGTAGATGAGGATCAGTAATAAGATGTCATTCATTGCTTAGATATTTTTTATCTAACCTCCATCTCTATTTTCTTTGCAGGTTTTGGATCACACAAGGGCACACTAGATTCACACCCAGGTAAAAAATTCATCACTTCAGGCAATGTCTGACACCCTTATTATTTATGTTCATCCTCTTATGTATGCCTATACTTTTGCATTTTCTTCTGAAAGTTATTTTCCTTGTATAGTATATACAAGTTGTTTTTCATATATATACATGAAATCTTTAGATGCAAAAATTTATTTTCCTTTACATGTATCTTTGCATGAAATGAACATAACTTAAACAAGATCATCTAATAATGCAAACTAGGGTACTATAGTCAGTCATCTAGTAATTCGTTCCCCAAACCATTACTAAGGATTGAACATAAGTCTAAGTCCCCAAATCTATTGTTCTATGTGTATAAAATAATATATGGTGCACAACAGCAGCAAGCATGTAATGACAACAATAACATTACATGATGCCCAAGCTCAAATTCAAAACAGTAAGTGTCTTAATTTATAATCTAATAGCAGAAACCTCATTGATCATTACCTTTCACTTCTCCGTCATTATAGAAGAAATAACTACATACAACTAGGGCATCATGCATTGTTTATCAGCTCACTATTTGAGCACCTCATGTTCCTATTTGATTGGCCAGTGCTCAAATAGTGAGCTCATAAATTGTGACACCCATTTAGTTATAAAAAAAAAATAAATAAAAAAATGTCATTTGTAATTTGTGAATTCGAAGAGCTACCGTGAAGATGGCACTGCACTTTTGCATGGTGCGAAGAGGGCATTCATGTTTGGCATGCACGAAAAGGCTAACACCATGTGGGAAGAGGGCACTAGCACCTAAGGTAGGCATTCGAGCTTTGTCTATTTGATCATAAATGGGGAGTACCAAAAGTGAATATCAACAACAAAACAAATAACAAGAGATCAAACACTTCACACAATATATGTTGCTTTATAAGATTTTATTAAGACTAAATATATTGTTTTATGAGCTTACTGTTTGAGCACCTCATATCCCTATTTGATTGGTTGGTGCTCTGTTTGTTATATTGATTCTATTAGATCAAAAAGGGACATGATACATTATTCATGAGCTCACTATTTAATATTGGCATTGTTTACATCTTTTCATTTGGAATGCTTGATGACTTGCAAGCTTTGAGAGCTAGGGCATCATTTCTATTACCTTCAAGGCATTGTGTGAAGTGTTTGATCTCTCTTTATTTATTTTGGTGTTGATATTCACTATGTGGTACTCCCCATTTATGATCATTTCATGAGGAAATGTATTGATGGCTCACGGGCTGCAAGCTAGGGCATCATACATTGTTCATGAGTTCACTGTTTAATACTAACATTGTTCATGAGCTCGCTATTTAATATCTAGCCAAGCCATGTAAATGGTACCATGCCAACCCAATCAACCCAAAAAAATGTGTCATGTTTATCTTTGTCAAATACACTCGTTCACCATTTTGTTCTTGTTCTTCACACAAATATTGCATCAAAAGTAATTGTAAACAATGATTCAAAGAAAAAAGAAACAACTACAATAGATCATACCCCAAAAGAATATAGTCAACTATAATAGCTCACAGTCTCAATGAAATAAACAGTGTATAAAAGAATATATGGTGCACAACAGCAACAAGCATGCAATGACAACAATAACATTGCATGATGCCCGAGCTCAAATTCAAAACAATAAGTGTGTTAATGTATGATCTAATAGCAACAACCTCATTGATCATTACCTTTCAATCCTCCATCATTATAAAAGAGATAACTACCTACAACTAGGGCATCATGCATTGTTTATGAGCTCACTATTTGGGCATCTCATGTCCCTATTTGATTGGTCAGTGCTCAAACAGTGAGTTCATAAATAATGCATGATGCCCTAGCTTGCAGCCCACAAGCCATCAAGACATTTCCTCATGAAATGATCATAAACGGAGAGTATGATGAAGGGTGCTCCCCTTAATACCACAAAAACATAACAGAAATAGAGAAACAACAACAACAATATGCAAGAATAGAAAATTGGCTTCTTATTATCTCCACAAATGTGGAATTACAAATTTTTAGAATTACAATATGCAAAGCCACATGGGCATTCCCTTACAATATTCTGTAGGACAAAGCTTTGAATCAATACCTAGATCTACTACCCAGAAATATCTTGAACTGCCCCAAGAGAACACTAAGGGCCTTCTTTATATAGGCATTTTCCACCGCCCGAGAAGGTTCCAGAAATTTAACCGTAAGGGCCGACCAAACTTAGAGTTATTTTATTTTTCAATTTATTACATCAAAGTCAGCTCAAAATAACTTTTGAAACCCAAACATAAATTTTGAAGGAAAATCATTTTTCGCCATTTCAGGTGACCCAACTTCTGGAGACCATAAGTCACCGCTCGTTGACCTGATTGACTATTATAACCCCATTTTGGAAAGGGCACGAGGAGCTCTACAACACTTGAATTAAGAAAGCTTCATTCAGCCCAAAATTCTACCTCATCTGGGGTCTCTAAAGTCTTCAAAACTGAGTTCAAAGTTTCTATACCCTATTTCCAAAATTGAAAATTCTCAATATCTTCAAAACCATACTTGATCTAGCCATGAAACTTTGCTAGTAGGCTGATATGACTAAGATGAACCTCCACATGTAAAGTTAGAATATTCTGAGATTTATGACCAACTTACTAAAAATAGCAAGTTCCCATAAATAGAAGCTCTGCACAAGATAGCCCTTATTGAATACAAAAACAAAAATATTTTTGGGTGATGCAAGATTTGTCTTACACCCAGGATGCTCCTGCATCAGACACCCAGGGTAATTTGAGAAGTGAACCTGTCACGTCTCAGGTGTGTAGAGGAAAACCAAGGTGGTTAACCTCCTCATTTTTTAGCCATGATGAATCTTCAATAGGTCATCCTTTCCACTTGACCAGATATTCTTCATATGTCTTGTTCCTTGTGCTTTTGCCAACACGACTATCCAGTATGTCTTCAATCTCCTTGATATTTGAACTAGTTGGTGGAATACTCCACTGTGCTGCTATAACCTCATCTTCAACACCTCCCTCATGATACTCTGTCAAATCTAAAATGTTAAACACTGGTGAAATATTCAGCTCAGTATGCAATTCTACCTCATATGCATTTCCTGAATCATGCTTCTTCAGTATCTTACATGGCCCAAACTTCTTCATTTTCAACTTGTTATATGTACCAACCAAAAATCGCTCCTTCCGCAAATGAACCATGACTTCATCTCCAACTTGAAATTCCTTATGCCTCCTTTTCTCATCTGTCTTAGCCTTATACTGTACATTCATCTTGGTAATATGCTCCTCACCTCCTCATGGATGTTCTTTAAGTGTTTTGCAAAATCCTTAGCTTCAACACTACTTGTTTCTCCTTAATCTATCTTTCTCAACTCAGATGCATTTCTTGGACTACTACCATATACAATTTGTGGATGATGTGATGAATTAAACTTCAAATCTATCTTCAACTCTTCACTTTCTACTAGTGTCATTCTGTGTGCTGCCTTGTTTGGCAAACTGGCTCCTAGAATCAAATCCATTCGACGACTAATCTTCCTTACCGATAGTAATCCATCAGACACATTATCGGATACAATATCTTGAAACTCATTCAATAATTATACAACTTCTACAGGTACATCCTCTACTTCCTCTTTCCTAGCCTTTGAAATTAAGGTAAAACACATATGCCCATGCCTCATACCATCTGAGAAATTTCCTCTATCAACAAAAGTTATTCTTGCATTACCACATACATTTTCTTCTATTTCCTTTAATGGTTTTAGCTTATGTCAGACTCCATCCTTTGTCAGGGAATAGGTATTTGCACAGCCATCATGTACCACACATCTGTCAAACTACCATGACCTACCCAACAACATGTTACATGCATCCATAGATATGATATCACATAGTACCTCATCTTGGTATCCGCCAATCTTGAACTTCACTAGGCACTGTTCACTGACCATGACCTTGTGGTCATCCTGCACCCAGGCAACCCGATATGGATGTGGATGTTTTTGCCTTTTGAGCTTCAAATTTGTCACCATCTCTTCTGACACCAAATTGTCAGTGCTTCCACTATCAATAATCACATCACAAAATTTACCCTCACACTTGCACCTAGTGTGAAACAGGCTTCTCCTTTGTTCAGGTTCACTCTCACCACTCAACATGACTCTTCTGTTAATCAACATTTCTCCTCTTTTGACATCTTTAAAATTTTATGATCTGGAATCTTCATCTACATGTGCAACTTTGGCCTGGCCTTCATTCCTCCTATCCATCCATCCTTGGTGTTGAGGACATTCAAATGCCCTATGACCTTCTTCTCCATAGTGAAAACATGTTCCACGGAAGCCTCCTCTTCCAAATTCTTTTCATCTTCCTCTTCCTCTCTGATCTCTATTATTCTGATCATGGAAATGATTGGAATTATCACCTCTTTGATTCTGATATTACTGCCTCATCCTACTTTTTCAGATCTTCATTTCGATCTTTATATGACCATCCACCAGATCTTCCATCATGACCTCTTTCACTTTGTCTTCTCTCAAACTTCTTGTTTAGCTTTTCCTCTACTTTTAGGGAAAACTGGTATGCCTCTTCAATACTGTTCATTCAAACTAGATTCAATTCCTCCTGAATGCTTGGCCTTAACCCATTAAGGTAATGGGAAACTTTCTCCTTGTCAGCTTCTGCATGGCCTGTTCTGATGAGGATTCAATAGAACTCCTTTGTATACTCCTAAACAGATCTTCCTGCTTGCTTCAAACTTTGCATTTTTCTCAGTAGGTCAAGCTCATAATCAAAAGGGATGAACTATCACTTCAATTTATCCACCATCTGCCCCCATCTTGTGATTTTATCCTTTCCTCTTTGATTTCACTCCAACTAAATCTCTTGCCACCAGATCTTTGAATGACCCTTCAGTTTGGCCTTCACAAACTTGAACCGATCAAGATCCTTGATGTCTTCATACTCAAAATATTCTTCACATTCATTGATCTAGTTGATCAACTCTTCTGGGTTAAGATTTCCAAAAAATGTCAGGACCTCAATCTTAGGCCTCTTCCTGATCTTTGAGATAGCTCAGAAAATTTTTTCTTCCTCCTAGTTCACAACTTCGACTTCTCCTTCCTGATCTTCTTCTTTGGCTTCATCCTCTCTTTTGTCTTTGACATTAAGATTCATTCCTCTACAAATCTCCTCTTGCAATGCTTGCACTTGTCTTTACAGTGCCCTAACCTCAGGTGTTACAACACTGGCTCTTCCACCACGTTCCCTTCATGGAGGCATTTTCACAATGCACACTGAAACCCTAACCACAGTCTTGGTGCAAAATGCCTCACAATTGATGATCTATTTACACACTTAGGAACTCCTGCTCTGATACCACTTGATGAAGGGTTCTCCCCTTAATACACAAACACATAATAGAAATAGAGAAACAACAACAACAATATGAAAGAATAAAAAATTGGCTTCTTATTATCTCCACAAATGTGGAATTACAAACTTTTAGAATTACAATATGCAAAGCCACATGGGCATTCCCTTACAATATTCTGTAGGACAAAGCCTCGAATCAATACTCAGATCTACTACCTAGAACTATTCTGAACTGCCTCAAAACAACACTATGAGCCTTCTTTATATAGGCATTTTCCACCACCCAAGAAGGTTCCAGAAATTTAGCCCTAAGGGCTGACCAAACTTAGAGTTATTTTATTTTTCAATTTATTACATCAAAGTCAGCTCAAAATAACTTTTGAAACCCAAACAAAAATTTTGAAGGAAAATCATTTTCTGCCATTTCAGGTGACCCAACTTTCGGAGACCATAAGTCACCGCCCGTTGACTCGATTGACTATTATAACCCCATTTCAGAAAGGGCACAAGGAGCTCTACAATGCTTGAATAAGAAAGCTTCATTCAGCCCAAAATTTGACCTCATCTGGGGCCTCTAAAGCCTTCAAAAATGAGTTCAAAGTTTTTGTACCTTATTTCCAAAATCAAAAATTTTCAATATCTTCAAAACCATACTTGATCTAGCCATGAAACTTTGCTGGCAGGCTGATATGACTGAGACAAACCTCCACATGTAAAATTAGAACATTCTAAGATTTATGACCAACTTACTAAAAATAGCAAGTTCCCATAAATAGAAGCTCTACACAAGATAGCCCTTATTGAATAAAAAAATATAAATATTTTTGGGTGATGCAAGATTGCTCTTACACCTAGGATGCTCCTACATCAGAGTACCACATAGTGAATATCAACAACAAAACAAAGAAAAAGAGATCAAACACTTCACACAATATATGTTGTTTGCACAACAATAGTAGCAAGCATGCAATGGCAGCGATAACATTACATGATGCCCGAGCTCAAATTCAAAATAGTAAGTGTGTTAATGTATGATCTAATAGTAGCAACCTCATTCATCATTACCTTTCACTCCTCCATCATTATAGAAGAGATAACTACCTACAACTATGGCATCATGCATTGTTTATGAGCTCACTATTTGAGCACCTCATGTACCTATTTGATTGGCCGGTGCTTAAATAGTGAGCTCATAAATAATGCATGATGCCCTAACTTACAGCCTGCAAGCCATCAAGACATTTCCTCATTAAATGATCATAAATAGGGAGTACCGCATAGTGAATATCAACAAAAAAACAAATAAAGAGAGATCAAACACTTCACACAATATATGTTGTTTTCAGAATAGCAGCAAGCATGCAATGATAGCAATAACATTGCATGATGCCCAAGCTCAGATTCAAAATAGTAAGTGTGTTAATGTATGATCTAATAGCAGCAACCTCATTGATCATTACCTATCACTCCTCCATCATTATAGAAGAGATAACTACCTACAACTAGGGCATCATGCATTGTTTATGAGCTCACTGTTTGAGCACCTCATGTCCCTATTTGATTGGCCGGTGCTCAAATAGTGAGCTCATAAATAATGCATGATGCCCTAGCTTGCAGCCCGCAAGCCATCAAGACATTTCCTCATAAAATGATCATAAATGGGGAGTACCACATAGTGAATATCAACAACAAAACAAATAAAGAGAGATCAAACACTTCACACAATATATGTTATTTTATAAGATTTTATTAAGACTAAATATATTGTTTTATGAGCTCACTTTTTTAGCACCTCATGTCCCTATTTGATTGGTCGGTGCTCTATTTGTTATATTGATGCTATTAGATCAAATAGGGACATCACATAGGCACATGATACATTGTTCATGAGCTCACTATTTAATACTAGCATTGTTTATATCTTTTCATTTGGAATGCTTGATGACCTGTGAGCTTTGAGAGCTAGGGCAACGTTTCTATTACCTTCAAGACATTGTGTGAAGTGTTTGATCTCTCCTTATTTGTTTTGGTGTTGATATTCACTATGTGGTACTCCTCGTTTATGATCATTTCATGATAAAATGTCTTGATGGCTCGTGGGCTACAAGCTAGGGCATCATACATTGTTCATGAGATCACTATCTAATACTGACATTGTTCATAAGATCACTATTTAATATCTGGCCAGGCCATGTAAATGGTACCATGCACGTGGTAGGAGTCAAGATGAAATTATTTGAATGTCTATAGATGGTTCATCATTTATGGAAATAGAGGAAAAGTGGCCACACTTTAAAGAGGAACCTCAAAATCTCAAGCTTTCTCTGGTAGCAGACGGTATCAATCCGCATTGAGAGATGAGATCTATTTACTCAGTGTGGCTTATTTTTGTTATAAACAATAACCTTCCTCCATGGATGTCAATAAAGAGGGAGCACATTATGTTGGAAATAATTGTTCTAGGTATTTTATTATTTTATAGTTATCTATATGTAATTATAAGTCTTGGAGTGAAATGACCATAATAATTATCTAATGTTGTTGTTAATTCAACTAGGTAAGTACCAAGTGAAAGATATGAGTGTATATATTGTGCCTCTTATCGATGAGTTGTTGGTGTTATGGAATGGTTTCACTATGTATGACATCTCCTGACCAATTGGACAAAGAGAATTTCAATTCCATGCCATGCTTGTGTGGAAAAATCATGATGCTCTAGGGTTGACACATTTCTATGGTATGTTATGGTGAATTCTAGTTGTACAGGATAATTCAAATTATAAAAATATACATATTTAATCCAATTTTATCATTATCTTGTAGGTCTTCAAACAAAGGGAAAATTTGTATGTCTAATGTGTGGTCCAAAGATGAAATCTCGTTATTCCAAAAGTTTGAGAAAATAGGTGTTTGATTAGTATAGGTAGTTCCTCCCTAGAAATCATAAGTATCAAAGTGTAGAAAGTCATCTTTTCAATGGGAAAAAAGAGACTACATCAAAGCCCCAAAGAATGACACCTCACTTGTGGCAATTGGAATATAATAGAATTCAAGGTAATATCATTCCACGTAATGGTCAATGTTTGAAAATTATATATTTTGATTATGTTTTGTTGGCTAATTATGTAGTTGATGATCTTGAAGGTCATGAAGGCATCACCGACCAGCTTCCAAAGGGACTAAAATGTTATCCCAGAGAATTTAGTAGGCTGCCCTACTATGAGCATCTACAAATTGTGCATTTGTTTGATAATATGCATATTAGAGAGAATGTAATAGAGATGCTATGGAAAATATTGGACGGAAGGTGTGACAAAGAAAAAATTGGCAAAATTTATAGTGACATTCGTGATTCCAATCATGCAATGAAAAATATCATTGAATCAAATAGCAATGGAGACCAAATTAATGCAAGTGCTCTTCCTTGATTATTAACAGAGCAAAAAAGTAATGCCATAAAAGAAGTGATCCGAAAAATTCAATTTCCTATAGGATTTTTTGTGGATATAAGTAATCTCATATCAAAGAAAAATGATTTTGGGTCAGAGATGAAAATGCATGATTGGCATACCTTCATCAAGGTAAGTCGTAGTCTTTGTATTTACAATATATTTGTGTAATTGCATTCAATTTTCATTGTATGAAATGATCAATTAACTATTGTTGCAGTATTTTCTACCCCTATCTCTCCCAAAGAACTTTGATAACAATATCAAACAAGTGATATATGATCTTGGAAAATACATGAGGTAAGCAATGATATTTGTTCAATATATCAAACAATAATATCAAACAAGTAATATATTGTAAATTCTCGTATTTATATATTTATGTCTTGAATCCCTTGTAGGTGGTTGTCATCTAAAGAAATCCATAAAAAAGATATAAAATATTAGAAGAAAAGAATTTTTCAATTAATGTGTGAAATGCAAAAGTGTTTACCTCCATCTTTTTTCAATGCACAAGAACACTACTCCATACACCAAGTTGAGGAGATTGAATTGTGTGGACCTGTAAATGCTAGGTCAATGTGGATGGTTGAGAGACACTTCAAATTTTTGAAGGGTTTGGTATGACAAAGAGCATGTCCCAAGGGTTCTATGGTCGAGGGGTATATGGTATACCAGATGATGGTGTACGTTACTCAATATCTTTCTAATCTGGCAGCAAAGACCCATATAGACTGCATTTGAGATCTTGACTCAATTAAAAAATTTGAAGGGGAGTACTTGGTGGGAAACGATAGATTTAGGAAACTAAAAGATAATAAATTATGATGTTCTTGTAGTAAATTAATTCTTAATCTTCAAAATAAATCTATTGTAAGTCATCTATTTACTTTTGTATAGTTGCCAAAGAGTGGGATGCAATACATTTGTTTATTGCAAACAATCAAGATTGGATGACGACATGGATTGAACAATGTCAACATGATGGTCATAGATTAACATGGGAATCCATGTCTTCATTGGTTATACAAGCTCATCGCAATGGAGATCCCAATGTTACACAAAAGAAAATAGATTTAGCATATGGTTTAAGAGATCACCAGGTACTTATAAATTTGTTAATTAATCAATCATATGTTTTTCAACTCATGATGCAATAATTTATACATGTTTGACATTATTGTAGGTGAAACACCACAAGGCTATGTTTTGCAATGGTTATAAATTTCATGTCAAAAAGTTGGATGGCATGAAGAGAACTTGTGATTCTGGGATAAGTGTAGTGTTCCAGGTGACTAATATTTCATCTAGAAATGACTTACATCCTTAAGAGTCACAAAATTGATACTATGGTATTTTGGTTGATATACTTGACTGCGACTTCAATTCCTTCAAATTAGTTCTCTTCATTTTGAAATAGTACAGACTACGACTAAACAAAAATGATCCTAATAGAACTATTATTGAACATGACAATGGATTTCCAATGATTAATACAAGGTTGTTTGAGCCAGTTGGAGAAGAGCCCTATGTTCTTCCAAGCCAATGTGAGTAGGTATTTTACTTAGAGGTTTCACATAAACCAAGTTGGTCTTTTGTTGTTAGACATGATCCAAGAGGAAGACTGATAAAGTATAATTTGATGGAAGAAGATACCGAGGAAGATGAAGAAGTGGAAGATGACGTAGAACCAAATCACAATCAAGAGCTAGTCAAAGAAGAATATGAAGAAGAAGACGATGATGATGTTGCTACTAATGATGATGATGTTGCTACTGATGCTGCTACTGATGAGGATGATGCTGCTACTAATGCTGCTACTGATGAGGATGATAATGATGATGATGATGATGGTTGTGACGATGACGACAACAATAGTGGTGGTGATGATGTCGTTGATGACGACAATCTTGATGATGAGATGGATGAAGAAGAATATCAATGACATGAATGAAATGTACAATTATGCCAGATGTTTGGCATGTTCTAATGAATGTTTTATATGTACTACTCTTATTCACCTTGTTTTATATGTCCTACTTATATATCTATGATCTTTTGTTAAGAGAAATTTCATTCTAAAATATTGTATTTAATCTCTATATGCTTAAACAACCTCACTAGTTAAGACTGTTCTCATTTGTAGTGGGCATGAATAGAATCAAATCACTTGAAAGACACCAATATTTAGACATGACAAAATTAGCGACGTGATTTAGAAAATTACTTTTCTTTACAATTGCATTGTTGTCTTTGGTTTGTCATTTTGTCTTGAGTGTCTAGTGATTTAAACCAAAGACTTTGACTTAGCCAAAAAATGTGCAAGTCTACATTAGTATGTTTCTTTTTATTGTAATTATAATTAGTACGAATGAACAAAATAATGACAATGCAATATTTGTGATAATGCAATATTTGTCAAAATAGCATTGATGACTTTGGTCAATGTGCCTATGTGTCAATGTGGTGTTGGCCCATGCATGTTGAAGACATCACACACAACAAGTAATCTTCAGCATCAATTTTGAGTTTGCCCAAATAGGAAAAAGGTCTGGATACATAATTATATTTTATGTTTAAAAATAATGTGATAACTAATCATTTTATGAAGAACTAATGTACATTTGGTATTATCAAGGAAATACTAGATGTCAATACTTTCAGTGGGTCGATCAAACCACATTTACATCTACCTCATCTACATCTATATTTGATGTGGAAAATGAGTGCAACTTGTGCAAGGCTCGAGAGATAGCTAGTGCCGCCAAGATTGCTTCAATGGAAAAAGAAGAAATCATATTTTTGTGATGCCTTCTTTATGTAGTTTGTGCACTACTTTGTTGGGAGCATATGTGTAAATGTGGTTAACAGAGGGCTATTGTAGATACTGCTTTTTTTAAAGCTTTCTAGTAGATACACATAAAGAACATGCACATAAACATGACAAATGAGAAACATAAATGTAGATATCATAACAGCTGACAAACATAAATGTAGGCATCATAATCACAATTTTTTGGAGACACAACATAATTGAATGGTATACCTAGATGATGGAACTAGAGGAGTAGTTGTGTTGCATCATCTGGGTATACCACTCAATTATGTTGTGTTTCCAAAAAATTGTGACCCTGATGCCTACATTTATGTTTCTTAGCTATTGTCCTAGGACCCCTTATGACCCTTTATGACCATTTAAAATCTCTAATAATACATCTTAGATATCTTAAAATTTTGTAAATGGTCATAAGAGGCTCCTAGGAGGGGTCAGATGAGCTTCCACCTTCACATGGTTGGCCCTATTAAGTAGAGAATGTTAATCTATTCTCAAAACAAAGAGAAGCTCAATAATTTAAGATCTCAATCCACGTACGACAAATATATATCGATCCATCTCAATGGCTACCAAATCAAGTGATCTCTATCAAGAACCTAGTCGCAAAGAAACACCATAGATTGTATTGTGAACCCGCACATCAAATTCAGACCAAAGAAGTCAAGAAGTCACTCAAATCAGATCCGAATGAAATCAGGTCTACATATATCCCATGAACACATCAGGAAGAATGCATCTCTGATCACTGCACTAGCTTCCAAATCCAAATCTCTAGACTCAACTCAATAATTCACAAGCCATTATCGAATCTATTGAAAAGTTATCTTCGAATTGTGTTGGAGCAGTCACTGTCACAAGTCTTGATTTGGTAGGATCCATTCCAAATCCAAGTCTGTAGACTTGACTCAATAATCCATGAGCCACTACCAAATCTACTAAAAAGTTATCTCCAAATGATTCATAACCAAATCACGAGCAGGAACCAGATCTGCAAGAACACTGTTCTAAATTGATACCAACTCGATCGACAAATATATATATTTTTAAAAAAAAAACTAATTATCATCGTAACTACGATAGCTTCAAAACAACAACAGTGATCCATCACAAACATCCAACATCCATCTATCACAATAATAGCATCACTATCAAAAAATAACCATAAATGATGGATATCCATTGTAAATGTCCAACGCATGTTTGTCACATGTATAGCATAGTCTTTGTTACAAACCACAAATGATGGATATGCGTCATTAACTTCCTATGGATATCTGTTGCATTAAAATAATTTCCATCGGTGAACATGTTATAAATGATGGCTACTTGTCGGACGATTCTGAGGGGTCACCATTGTTTGTTATTTTTTGCAATGTATAGGTGTCATAATTGCGATAGCCACAAATAGGTTCGACGATGGGTTCACTATGTTGGCACCCTCTTTTTGTGATGGCCATGGTTGTCGTAATTATGATGCCTAACAAAACCATCAGTCTTTCTGACTACAAAATTGCGACGCCGGGTGGTATCGGTTAATCGATAGTTTATTGTCTAAATTCAGACATTTAGCTGTCAAAAAGAGGTCTCAAATGTACTAGTGTATAATGGTCACTCAGCCAAAACATGTAAAATGGTGATTCATGTCAATGCACCGAGGGATATAAGACCTCTAGTCATTTGTCACTCTTGTAACAAGGCTAGACACATCTCAAGATTCTGTAGATCAAGGACGCAAGGTCAGGAAAGCCCTAAAAAGGTTGAGGAACCAGTATTGGATCTTGAAGGAGAAGTCAATTTTGTCAAAGCCTCAGAGGATGTGAGCTTGATTTGGTTAGAGAAGAAGAAGGAAAAAGCTAATGAGAATGTATTAGATGCATCTGTAGTGGATGCACCCTCTACATCTGCATGAATGGCCCTCAGAGTCATAGGGGGAGCTAATTTAGCTCTAGACCCCTGCGTGGCTGGTATACTCATCCTCATAGTATGCACCTTTGGACTTAAGCTTTTGGAGTGTATAGGAACCTTCGTGTAAGAGCACACATGCTGATTGTTAGCAAAACTCAAGTTGGAAATTTTAAAGTGACAACCTGGTTTACGCGACTTGCATTAATGGTGGAATTCTCACTTTAAGTACATAGAAAGTTGTTTCATTACTCATTGCATTTGAATTTAGAGTGATTGAAGAGTAGATTGAGCCTTGGAATTTGTTGTGAAGACTTGGAGATTGAACTATCAGTGCTTGCAGTGCATTTAGTCAGTTGCAAAAACCCTACCTCATTGCGTCGATTCAGAAGTCATCAGATTATCTTAGAGATCAGTTGGAAAGAAATTAACAAGTAAGTCATGGCCACTCCCATTTTTTATGATATCACTAAGAAGAAAAGATATGTTTTCAAGAAGTACCCTTTTAAATCAACCCTAGATAATTTAGATTAAGCTTTCTCCTGCACACCTATGGGCGTCATGTATGTGGAAGACATTAGGGCTTACATCTACTATAAGAAGGAACCAGTTGGGTTGGATAGGTTAAGGGTGCACATGGATACCATGCTGAAACCTGACAAAACCTTCATGGATGAATATGTCAAATGGAATGATCACCCTATTTTTGAGTATGCTATGGCATATGAATTCTATGAGATAGAATGGATAAAGATTTTATTAAGAAGAATTCATGATGATCTTTTTTGGATTGGTGATGTGCTGGTAAGAATCACAGGTGACCTGATACATGAGATGACAAGCCTATCTAGAATAGGTGTCATCCTTCCTGTGGGCAAGGATGTCAGGAAAATGGTTGAGCAAACTTGTAAGTCAAGAAGTGATAGGTGCTGCATGACAATTGAGCCTATTAAGCAAGTAGACATCAAATTGATGTCAATGATACTGGGATATAGGTTTCACCATACCAGCAGGGTGAATAGTGTGTCTACGAGCACTATTCTAGCTGCCATCAGACTTGTGAAGGAAGATGGAGAGTTCAACTTGTGTGAGATATTACGTGCATAGTTGATTAACAACATCAAATCTATCAAGCATGACAAGACAAAGATATTTAGGTTTGGATCACTAATCATCTATATGTACCTTCATATAGTTGGAAGAGTTTCAAATTTGTACTTGGATAAGTCCATTCCAACCATGCCACAAATATCCAAAAAAGCATCCAATGAAAGCACATTAAGAGATTATGTAACATTGGAATTGAAGACCTTTAGGGTTAAGATGCAAATGAGGTATAGGATTCTAGAGAGTATTGTGGAAAAGTATAAGGATACAATATGCTTTATGGTTGAAACTGATACAACTTGTATGGAAGCTGTTGGGCCAAGAGCTAAGTGGATTCATCCACTTGGGTATGAAGTAGAGGAACAAGTCCTTGAAGCTTATGCACAGGTACTACTGTTAGCCCCCAAAGATCCTAATGAACCTAGATGGGGAACATATGAGGAAAAGACAAAAGAAGTATATGAAAAGCTAAACAGTGTAGCAACAAAAAGAAAGGTTGCTAAGGTCACATCTGAGATCTTGAGAATACATGGTGTGTCTCAAGAAGACCTTGATAAAGAAAGGGATGACAAAATTTCCTTAGAATTGAAAAGCACAACAGCAGAGGAAGAACAAGAAGATCCTAAGTTGAAGAAGATGAAAATTGAAATAGATGACAGTTAGAAGGGTAAAGAAGATAATACTCCTTCTGTGCCCAAAGATACTATTGACCTTACCACTCCTCCAAAGTATAAGCCAATAGTCAAGAGGAAGAAAGAAGCTAGCACTAGTCATCCATCCTCATGAGCAACAAGGAGCAGGAAAAACATTCAGGAACCTCCTAAGGTAGGATTCAAACCTAGCCTTAAAGTTTTGAATGCAAGAATTGTTGATGAGGGTAGAATTGATCAAGTAGGGAAGTATTATGAAACATACAATGAGATTGACAAATTAGAAATACATTGTATGATTGTCAATCATATGATCAAGTTCAAGAAGATAGTTCTTGAATTGAAGACCACTATTCTAGATAAAGTATGGGATATTTTAGAATTCCAAAAGAGATAAGAAAATGAAGAGGATCTAAAGATCAGAGAAAAGATATTAGAAGAATATACTCTGCCAGTATGTTCTAATGAAGACAAGGCACTGATATTGAATTTAGTGAAGCCACACTTAAGGACAAAGATGAGAACTCTACACATTATGAACAAAGACTATGAGCTGATAATGAAGGAAACATAGAAGGCTTTTGAGAAGGTGTTCTTAGAACAACAGATGAAACCACCTTTTGCACCCATCACTCATGCACCTAGTGAGTAAGACAAAGTAGCAGAGACCTCCAATATACCAGTGATAGGTCCATAGGACTCAATGCCCATAGATGGAACTCAATTAGAGGTAGATAAGTCTGCACCCATGTCAGAATCACTCATAGACAACACTGTTATCATTGATAATGTGGAGATAGCCATGGTGGCCACTGACACAGAATTGGATAAGTTTGACGAAGCCTTTGTGAGAACACAAGAAGCTAAAATCTTATGTAGCAGCTCACCTCCCACTCATCAAGAAGAAGTTCTTATAGAAGACATTTTTTATAAGAAAGAAGAAGAAGAGGAAAAATAAAATGAACATAAGGATGAAATATCAGATAAACTGGTCAAGGTGAAACAAGAAATGATGGATAGCACTCCCTCCTCGGCATTGTTGTTAAGTTTGACACTTGACACAAGTAGTTTGGACTCCTGGAAAGAAGAAGACCTGATTAAGTTTAGTGTCTTGGCTATGGAGGAGGAAAAAGAAAAAAAAGTAATAAGGAATCCCCTCCTAGTAGAATTAGTAAACATCTTGAACAATGTACTGCCAGAGGATAAGAAAGTGCTAAAAGTACACTTGGTTGATAATGTGAGTATAGTCATCTCACAATTCAAAAGCAATTTTTCCAGCCTCGAAGAATCTGCATCCAAGGTTGGAGAAGAGAAGTACCTAAAGAAGAGATTGAATGAGTTGATGAGAAACTTTTCACTAGATTTGAATTCACTCAAGTCTGGTCAAGCATCTTTAAAATAATTTGTAGATGAAGGAAGGAAACATATTGTAGATTGCATGGATCAGGATAAGCTTAGTGATGCCCATTTCAAGAAAATAAAAGAGGTAGAAGTTATGATTGAGCAAGTGAAGAGTTCAGTGATAGACACATCTACTGATGTGAACATGTGTAAAAATATCTACCAAGGTCAATTGGACAAGATTGAAAAGGTAGAGAAAGAGATGGAAAAGATAAGGTCTAGACAAACTCAGTTGAGGAATGATCTTGCACCCTCACTAGATATTCTAAATCAGAATATAAAGGAGATTGAATCCACCATGATAACCTATGATCAAGGTCCGAGCATAGATTTGGAGAAGATGGAGAAGCTATAGTATGTTTTATGCGCCCATCTCTAGATAGTTAACTCTCTAATAACTTTTTGGAAGAAGGAGATCCAGAACCTCAAGATTGCATATCCGGATGTTTTCCCTTTGTGAGTATGTATAGATACAATTTTTTGATGCACCTTTGTCATTAATGTCAAAGGGGGAGTTGTGTATAGAATATCGAGTATAATATGTATAGGGAGATATAAGATTATGTATAAAAAATGTATAGAAGACAAAAGTTTTTTGTGTTAAGGGACAATTAGAGACTTGGCCATATTCCTTTGTTGCCATCAATGAAAAAGGGGGAGCTTGTTGGAAAGTTGTCTATACTAAGATATATAACTAGATATAGTGTTGTCATTATGGCAACAAAGTCATATAGCAGTTTGGATTCAGCGCACCTAATGTAAAGATCAAAATTCGGTTAAGTGTTGAAGACTGGACAATGTACATAGTTCTTGTAGCTCTGAGCATCAACGCACGTGCGTACGGATGAATTATGGTATGTGCCCTAGAAGTTAAGTTTGTTAGACTATACTTATGCTTATTCTATGAGTGCATAAGTAGATGAGAAAGGATGTGAAAGTTACAGTCGGTTGAAGTTGCACAGCTAGTATGTGCCAGCAGAGAACAGAGCATGGAGCCGACAGTTAGTATTTTGGTTTGCGGTCATAATGTAATGTTGTTAAGACTATGTGCCCATTTTATTTAGGTTTCTGATATGTTTATATGTATAATTGTAAGCACACTTAAACCAATTCATTTGGAAGCATTTTTTGTAATTAGTTATAGGGCCGACCTAATTATTTTTTTCTGTATGAGCATATAAATATAAGATGCACCCATTGTATTTGGTATGGAAGTTGAAATAGAGTTGTGATAAGAAGAGAAAAAGTATGTGAAGAGAGCATAAGATGTATTAGAGATTTTCTAGAGGTCAAAGCATCATCACATCAAAGGAACTGATCTGACAAGCAGTGTCATAGTGATAGTTCATCCTGTAGCTATAGTGTGTATCTAAGATTAGAAGGTTGTAGCCTTCACCATTTGAGTAGTGAGCTCTAGGATAGTGAGTCCACTCCCCTAATAGGGATCACTGTAAAAGACTCCTAATAGGGTCCAACCCTTAACAAGGTTTACTGTACTTAAAGCATTGTAAAGCTACTCCTAACAGGGTAAAGGATCTTCTAACAAGGATCACAAAATACTAGTGCAGAATATTAGTGGGTGTCAATTCCCACCGGGGTTTTTACCTATTTGGGTTTCCCTGTAATCATATTGGTGTCATGTGTTGATTTCATGTTTCATGTTTATGTGAATGTTTAATTCAGTACTTAAGCATTTAAGTTTAGTATATAGTTTAAAGAGAAAAGTTAAAATACAGTGAAGACTGATTCACCCCCCCCCTCTCAGTGTTCCCATTCCTAACATCCTTTTCATATTCTACAATAATGTCATCCTTCCATTCACCCATGACATTGGTTATGGCATTTAAGTGGCTTCAATGAGTCAAGGCATCTACTACTATAATGTTAGTACCTTTGACATACTCTATGTCAAATTCATAAGCTTGAATCTTGCTTACCCATTTATGTTGGTGATCATTAAGGTCATTTTGGTTCATGAAGAACCTCAGGCTATTATGATCTATTTTGACATTGAATTTCCCGCATACGAGATATTGTCTAAATTTGGCTAGAGCATGCATTATTGCCAACATCTCTTTCTCATAGATAGAATAGTGCTTTTCAACTTTTGTAAGTTTGTGGCTTTCAAATTCTATGGGATGTTTATTCTACATGAGGAATGCACCTATGCCCTCACCTGAGGCATTGCATTGAAGTTCAAAGGGCATTGTGAAGTTTGGAATGGCTGAGACTGGATAGGTGCTCATAATTTTTTTCAACTTCTCAAAAGCTTGTTGTGCTGAATCATTCCACATAAAGGCCCCTTTCTTGGTTAGGTCTATTAAAGGAGATGATATCTTGGAAAACCCCTTAACAAAGCATCCATAGTAACTACATAGTCCCACAAATCCCCTAAGCTGAGTTAAGGTTTTGGGTTTTGGCCAGTTTGTGATAGCCTTAATTTTCTCATCATCCATGCTTACCCCTTCTGCATTGATGTAATGCCCTAAATAAATAATTTCCTCAAGTCCAAATTTGCATTTTGATGCCTTAGAAAATAATGATTTAGATTCCAAGATACTCAAGACTTCCTTGATGTGTTTGAGATTCTCCTCCCACGCGTTACTATAAATGAGAATGTCATTGAAAAATACCAATAGGAATTTTCTTAATTGTTTCTAGAAAATGTAATTCATACATGATTGGAAGGTGGCAAGGGAATTAGTGAGCCCGAATGGTAAAACTAAGAATTAAAAATTCCCATAATGGAATCTAAATGCTATTTTATGTACATCCCCTACTTTCATTGGTATTTTATGATATCCTGACTGTAGGTCAATCTTTGAGAGTATCAGGCTCCATGTAGCTCATCGATTAACTCATCAATCCTAGGTATGGGATATCTATTTTTTATTGTCTTCTTTTTGAGGGCCATGTAATCTATACACATTCTGAATGTTCCATCCTTCTTTTTTACCAACACCACTGACAATGCAAAAGGACTAGTACTTGGTTGAATATGTCCCATTTCCAATAGTTCTTTGATAGTCTTTTCAATTTCTTCTTTAAACTTATGGGGATGTTTGTAAGGTGTAGTGATTACTAGCCTAGCACGTTCTTCCAATTCTATAGTATGCTCAAACCCTCTCTTCAGTAGAAGTTCTAGAGGAATGTCTTCAAAGACCCTTTTGTGCTTTCTCAAAATAGGCTGAATATCTACATGCAAGTCTCATTCTTGGGATGATAAATTGTCCAAGACCATACATTGTTCAACCCATTCTACTTGGTTGTGCTTGAATATTATTTCCATTTTATTACATGAAACTACCTTGGGAGTCCCATTGGGTAGTCCTTTAAGTGTGATCTCTTGTCCCTCATGCTTGAAACAAATCTTTAAGTTTGGATGATTCATAGTGAAACATCCTAAGGAGTGTATCCAAGGCATCCCTAGTATAACATCATATTGTAGATTTACCACATAGAAGTCCCTTCAAATGGTGTGTTCTTCAAAGGTAATCTCTAGCTGTGGTACTACTTTAGTACATTTGTCAATATCTCCATTAGCCAAAGCTACCTTGAATCCTTTGAAGTCTTTAATTTCCAGCTCCCTTTTTTCAACCAGAATATTGCTAATAAAATCATGTGAGGCACCACTATCTATTAAGGCAATTAATTTTTGCCCCTTGAGTGTACCCTTGAGTCTAAATGGTTGGTTTTCGTTGACTTGGGAAATGGTGGAAAAAGAACTACTTCCTTCATCTATTCTTGCTCTCTTTTGGGGTCCTTTCTCATCATCATCTATTGTCCTCTCTATATTCTAAGTATGGTTCTTTTTACATGTATGTTGGGGTTTCCAAGGTTCTTTGCACTTGAAACATATTTTTTTTTGCCTTAGCTCGTCCCTATGTTTTTGGGCTTCCACTCCCTTGCATACGTGGCATCTTTCCCAAGGTTCTCTACAATGGAAACAAGGATTCTCTTTAGATGATTCTCTTTTTTGTTTATCTTCTTTTGATGGGAATTTCCTGAGATGATCTTTAGGTGGTAGATGATCAAATTTCCTTTCCTTAGAAATTGCCTCATTTAAGGTAGTGGGTTCAAAAGTGCTAACCATACTTCAAATTGATTGTCTTAACCCTTATATGAAAAAGTACGTGAGTATTTCTTGAGAAATTTTGGGGACCATGACTGTTATCTTTTGGAATTCATAGGTTAATTCTTCTACTAACCCTTGTTGTTTCAGTTGGGGTAATTCCTTAAAATACCATTGTGGGTGCTTTTGATTGAACCTCTTGATGAGTTTTTGGGTGAATTCATCATAGGATGTTATGAGTTGATGGTTTAGAGTAAGAAGTCCATATTGCCACCATTCATGGGCCATCCTAGCTAAATGTAAGACATAAGATTTAATTGCATTTTGTTCAGTCATGGGACTTAATGATAGGTATGTGTCTAATTTTTGGACCCATGCTCAAACAAAAATCTTTTCAGTCCCATCAAAAGTGGGTATGGTCACTTTATTAACTTTTTCCTTAAGATCTTTATCAGATTGTTTTTTCTTTTTGATGACATGGTTGGATTTCATTTTGGCATCATAATAATCCTTGAAAGATGTATGATTTCTTAATTCTGGTGCTAATCTAGAGTATGCTTCTAAGATTTCATCCACGTTGTTGTGGGGTGGTCCATCCACTTCTTCTTCTTCATTCTCTTGATTTTCCCTTGGTAAAAAAAAGGGTCGAGTTGGCCTTGGTTGTGATAATCTCAGGGAGTGGTTATGATTATTTTTAGAATGGTTGGAATTTATATCCCTTCCATTGGTAAGGTGGGGCCAAGGTATATTATTGCTCATGCTTGTATGGCTTTAAGGAGAATCTGATTTTGTTGCATAAGGGCTTGGGTGGTTTGGGTAGTTTGTTCCATAAAAGCCTTTATTTCATTACTCAATTGCTCACTCATCTTGTTTCCTTTCCTTTGGTATGTTTTCATGTACCGAGTACCCACAGGTTGACAAGAAAGTTGCTCTGATACCACTGTAATGTCCCTAGTTAATTTGGCTTTAATATACCTACAATCATATTTGTTAATGACTTGTAAATTATTCTCATTAATGTATAAATATATATTGGTTTAGTTAAAGTTATTGGTCTTAGAGATTTCTAGAATTGTTGTTGTCCTATTATTGACTTGCTTCTTTTCCTATACCCTACATCATAAGGGAGTCGAAGGCAAACATAGTTGTTTATAGTTGAATGTGGACCTCTAATTCAACCATAGACTTCAACATAGTCCTTACTCATTGATCACACATGAAGATGAATATGAATTATTCATTTTGTATGCTCATATGAACCAACCTATTGCCTCATATTTAGGTGGGGTTTTGAATTTACTCTCAGAATTGAGAGCCCAACAACCATAGACCAAGCTCTAAAATGGAGGATTTAAAATGCTAGAAAGATGTTTGAAATTGAATTAAGCTAAGAATGAGAATGCAATTATAATCTAAGAATGAGAATGAAAATTTTATCTAAAGCTTGTAAATGAAGATAAGAATTAAGCTAAGAACATAGTAAAGCAAACTAAATTATCATGAGAAATGCATCATTACACTAATAAATGAAATTACTCTAATATGCAATGAGAAAATAGCTTAATAATGTAAGAATGAGATAGTAATTTGACAAAAATTTAATGCTCAAAGATTTCCTCCTCAAATGAGGAATGAGAGGTTTCTAATATAGAAGAGCCTGGGTGGAGACTGAAGAGTTTCTTGCAAAGAAACAGTCATCTCTTCATCTCCTTGGTGGGAGGTGAAACAATTTGGAGAGAATTATCTAATTAATTAAATGAAATATTGCCACATGGGTGGCTTTTCGAATTATTTGAATAATTAAATTCAAAGGAGGATATTTTATTTAAAGAACTAAATAATTATTTAATTCCTTTTGATGTGTATTAGCTAAAGGGGGTGGAATTAATTTAATTAAAGCACTAGGACTTTTGTAATTAAATTAATTAATCATGGGGATTATTTAGCCAATAAATGTTGATATTTAGGAATTAAATATAATGTATGATTAATGCAAATTTAGAGTTTTTTTGCATTTGACACTAGGTCAAGTAGGGTCAGTTAGGAGACATAATTGCCTAGTACAATAGGACTTTGATGATGTAGAAATTTGAAGGAATGCACCAAAATTGATTAAGAATTGTAAGGTGCCAATTTTGGGGTATTACATTTTGCCCCTCTTTGAATTGATGTGCGAGCAGCACATTGATTCAAAGAATAGTCTGAATGTGATAGATGATGAGGTTTTCAAGATTATCTTCAAAATGAAGCTTAATCCTCAGAAGTCGAGGTTAGATCACCAAGACACTGATTAGATTGAGTTGTAGAATCATCTCTAGAATGAAGCTTGATTCTTTGAAGTCCAAGTCAGATTGCGAAGACAACGGTCGGTTTACCACTTTGATGGAAGACTGTCCTCAGAATGAGGCTCAACATTTAGGAATTGGGGTTAGATTGCCCCAATACCCATTGATTAAATGATAACTGATGCAAATTTTTTGGCTATCTCTAGAATGAAACTTAGTCCTCTGAGACCTAGGTTAGATTGCCCAGATAATGGTCAAAAAGAGATTTCGAGAGCCATCTCCAGAATGAAGCTTGACTTTTAGGAATTATACCCAATGAGATTTTGAGAACCATCTCTAGAATGAAGCTTGATCCTTGAGGATCCAAGTTAGATTGCTCAGATACCTAATAGATAGATGACAAGATGTGAGGCACAACGGTGCCCCTAGTGATGAGAGCTTTGGATTAGATCAGATTGATTTAAGAATTGATTCAACAAGATTCAATGATGTAATCATCCTGCCCCCTCAGGAGCAAAATCGAAAGATGACATGTCAGAAAGATGATTGACAACAAAAGGTTGTAGATAGAGATAAGATCAAAGATCTAGAATAGATTATGGAAGCATCATGAGGATGCAGAAGTGATTTAGAGTGATTGGAGGTCCTATTGACTAAGTTTGACCATGGTTGACCAGAGATGACTTTTGATGAAAGCATTGAAGATCTTGAGAAAATGATGATCAACTAAGATTATGGCAAGAAAATGACACCAAAAGGTCGACTGCACAAGCGTCTGATCCCGATCGTCCTAGAAATTTTAAAACTCAATTTTGAGCCATCTAGGAGTGTCAAGTTTTGATTTTGATCCTAAAAAATGGATTCAGAGTAGTCGACTTAGCCAAGGGTGAAGTTTTCACACAAAATGGAGCACTTTCAAAAATTAGGTCAAAAGCTATATAAGGCCTAGAAGGGTCATTTTCAATTCATTATTCACTTTTGTCTTTAGTGAATTTGAGAGATCAGAGTGAAATGGAGAATGTGCCAGTGCGATTACATCGATTTGAGTGCTCCCAATTGAAAGAGTTGATCAATCTCGATTCTACACAACCCAAGAAGAACCTGTTAGCCAATAACTTGTTACAAGAGAAGAAAAATGGAGACAGAAGAAAGAGGAGCTCTCAAATGTGAAGAATGCATAAGAGGTAATGAAAAAGTACATTGCTCAACCTTATAAAAGGTGAGATAGAAACCCTAAAGGGAAAAGCTAGGTTGCACATTATTAATTAATAATTAATTAATAATGCACCTAAATGAAGCTTAAGTAACTAGAGTAATAGGAACTTATATAATTAAATCAATATGATTTAATTAATAAGCATAAAGTAATAATACTCTAACACCCCCCCTTAAGTTGAATGCAGGGAGAAAGCTGACCTAGCAAAACTATGAAAGCAAGAAATGGGTCCCAACAACAAGGCCTGATCAGGTACCCAGTACAAGGAAATCTCTATAAACCGGAGACAAAGGAGAAAACCCAGTGGGAAAAACTCCTCTCCAAAAATAGATATAAAAGCATGCTGAAGACTAAAAGAAATGACTTCAAGAGACTCTCTCGAAGCCATAAGTACAAAGCGTGCTGCCAACCCCCCCATGAGAGAGGGTCGAGGCTCCAAAGCCCCCCCAAAATGAAAGAACCCCTGGATCAATGAATAAACCACTGTGAGTCCAATGTAGAGGAGTGAAAAATAGTGGATACTGAAGAGGTAACCTCAAAAGCTGAGGTGTCACTGGAAGGCTGAGCTGATGCTCAAAGAAGTAGACATGAGGATCCTAAAAGGGAATCCCCAATGGAGGTGGTATGACAGGTGTGCTGACACTATCATGAAAGACGAGATGAATGTCCTCTGTAGAGTCCTCAACAACTGCACCTGGTGGCTTGATGAATGGAGCTGGAGGGTCAGGTAGTGCTGAAGAAGAATCATGCTGAAGAGAAAAGTATGCCTTAGGATGTGGTGTGGCAGTCACAACACTAGTCTTGGGAACAACACAAAGGTTCAAGTGACCTGACTGCACCACATGATGCTCTCTCAAAATAGGAGAGTTGTGCTCCGACAATGGAGATGGTGGACCAAAGTGAGAGAAAGTGTAGAGATGGGTGGAATGATCAATGGTCCCTATAGCAACAATGCCTCCTATCGCACTATCCCTGATAAAGACTGAATCTGCCATGAACTCAACTGTCTTCCCAAACCCACTGCGTGTAATCTGATAAATCGAGAGAAGGTTTGCAGATAGAGATGGAACATACAATACATCATTGAATGTGCCATCCTGAATGCTAACCGAACCTGTCCCACAGACTATCTGTACAATGTTATTCCCCATGAGAATATGAGGAATAGGAGAAGCCTCAAAAGAAGAGAACAAATCCTGAGAAGATGCCATATGGTGAGAAGCACCAGAATCCAGTATCCAAGGGACCTGAGAAGTGGATGCAACACATGCTCATAATGCATAACCCTTTCCAAGATCCTGTCCAACTGTAGAATAGATAGTGGAAGACTGATAAGCAGACCCCTATGAGCCAGAAGAGGATGGAGAGGAAAGATTTCTCTTCTGAAGAAGAGCTTGCAAATCTTCTATCTGTTTCTCGTAACCATCAAACTTCTTCTGATGGAAAAGTGACTCATCATGTGTTCCCTTCTGACAATAGGAACATGTAGGTCTCTCAGTCTTCTGTTTCTCCTTCTTAGAAGAAGATGGTGGGCTAGTAGAGTGCTGAGAAGAGGAATCTGATATTTTCTTTGACTTTTGTATACTCTGAGGTGGCTTGGCAAGCAATGCCTATGACTTTGAACTTGTAAGAGAATCCATCTGAGTGAGCTTTGATTGCTCACGAGTCAATCGGTCACAAAAAGTCTCGAAAGAGGGCATAACATGTCGTGCACCCAGTGCATCCATAGTGGAGTAGAAAGTAGAAGAGAAAATCTAAAAGTTTCCCTGAAGCTTAGAAAGAATCAAATAAATGCACTCTGTATCTATCTTGTTCTTCCCACATCCCTGTAAAATTGAACGGAGAGATTTGAACTTCATCAAGAAGTCCTCAATGGTGGGAAAAGAATCAGGTACCAATGAAGTCAACTCTACCTCAATCTGTAGTGCCCTGAAATCATTCATAGTACCAAAAAGATTCTAAAAATTATCCCAAATGGCTTGAGGAGTAAGGCATCCATCAAGGTGAAAAAGTAGACTGTCTGAAACATGTAGTGACATCTAACCCATGGCTTCATCCATCTTGTTCCTGTGTTGCATGACCTCAAATGGTCAAGTCAATTGAGGCTAAACCGTATCCAAATAGGACCACAACCCTTGTGATCGAAGAAGTCATGTCATAGGAGCCTTCCACACATGGTAATTGTGTGGAGTGAGGAGCTCAACAGATGTTGTGTCTGCCATAGTGCCAAGTGCTCTGGCTAATTTTTTTATTATGTTTTCTTTCAGAACTAGACAGAAAATGCAAAAGGGATTTTTGTTTTATGTGATACAGTGGTTTGATATTCTAAGATAAATGACAGAAAAGCAAGAAATAACACCCCCCACAATTGATAAAACCCAATTCCCAGTACAATATTGAAAGCTTGAATAGACAGAAAGAGCTAGAATGATTCAGATTAAAACTTGTGTACCTAGTAAAAAATCTGATGAAATAGGCTAATGATCTGGATAGAGCATTCCAATACCTTTCCAATGCCTATTCATTTTCTCAAAATGGAGATTGAATGCACTAGATACAGCTCTTGGAGTGCAGAAAAGAACCTCTAACTTTGAAGCTAAAAACTAGCATCAAAATGACCAATTCAAAAACTCAAACCTCTAGAATCGCGTAAAGCTCAGAAAGAGCTTTTCGGTGATATCTTGTTTGACAATTTTTGAGCTCGTATGCTCAAGTTATGAGCAAAAAATGAACAGGTACTCTGAAAAGGAGCTTGCTGGAAAAAAATAGTCACGACAAAAAATTTGACAGCCATTTGCCCATCACATGACACTTTGATGATGTCATCACTGACTAGGTGCTGATGTGGTGGTTGACTGGTTGCTGGCTAGGCACTTACGTGGTGCCTCGAAATCTATGCCCAAAATTGCAAATTTTTTTTGCTTGTGCAAATTGCCAAAAATGGCACCAAAGTTGGCAGATTTCCAAAAAACTCACCAAAAATGGTGTAATCACCAAAATGCCCTCCAAAATTAGCGGAGGAAGAAAACAATTTTTTTTTATGAAAAAAATGCCAAAAAAAGGCATGCACAAACTAGCCTTGGGCTGATGTAGGACCTGTCAGTACCGCCTGGGCTGATGCAGGACCTGTTAGTACCTATTGTACCTAGGCTAGTGCAGGTACCTTGGTACTTGCATGAAGGATAAAGGTCAAAAGACCTTTTAAAAAACAACTTTTTTTTTGTAAAAGTTGAAAAAAATTTGTTTAACCAAAATTTTTGATTGAATTTTTTTTTTTTTGCATAAAAATTGTTTGTTTTTTTTGAATGAAAAACAAAATTTTGAGATGCGTGTCGGGTTCGTACGGCTCTGGAAGCAAAAATTTTTTGCCTCAAATTGCAACTTACTCAAAAATGGTCGTGCCTTATATGATTTTAGGGGTTTTTGGGCCTTCTGGACTCAACCGTGAGGTCGGTTTGGGCCCAAAATACTCAAAAATCCAATACCCCCTAGATCAACACCTTAAAACCTCTAAAAATTAGAAGAACCTCCAAGCTCCAAAAAACCTTCAAATCAGGAACAAGCAGCCACAGATCTGAGCTCTGATACCATGAAAGAATTGATCAATCTCAATTCTACACAACCCAAGAAGAACCTGTTAGCCAATAACCTATTACAAGAGAAGAAAAATGGAGACAAAAGAAAGAGGAGCTCTCAAATGTGAAGAATGCATAAGAGGTAATGAAAAAGTACATTGCTCAACCTTATAAAAGGTGAGATAGAAACCCTAAAGGGAAAAGCTAGGTTGCACATTATTAATTAATAATTAATTAATAATGCACCTAAATGAAGCTTAAGTAACTAGAGTAATAGGAACTTATATAATTAAATCAATATGATTTAATTAATAAGCATAAAGTAATAATACTCTAACACCAATGACACAACCGACCACTGGAGTATGACGCACCTATAAGTAGTCAAAAACCTAGCTTGCATTTTGATTTTTACCGCTTTCTAGCATTCGATTTGCTCAATTTAGGTCAATATAGGGCTTGTTTAGGAGGTTTGCATCAAATCTTGCATGAGGGAACAGTTTCCTCACATGGGCTTTCATTGCCTCTTGCATGAGGAAGTACCCAAAGAGGGCTTCCTCACATGGGGCACCTCTACGAGCTCACATGAGGTGCACAACGATGTTGCACGAGACTTCATCCTCAATGATGAACTCTCACAGAAATAGAGATACCATCTCACACGATAGTGAAATCCCACGTGGGGGAATAGTTTCTACACGCGAGAATTTGCTACAACATTTTAAATCCTTTGTCCATTTTTTCATAAAATCAGCCAATTAGAGCATCCAAGAGTCATGTTTAGGATAGATGCATAGCATCACTTGTTGTTATTACTTTGAAAAACCATCATGATTAAGGTACTGATCAAATGTCATCACTTGCATTACAGGTTGACTTCCCAAACATCATGTTTCAGTCTCACCATCCAGTCATAAGGGAGTTAGTGCAGTGTCTATATGATGTAGAAGGCATGCACATCAATCGATTAGGCCTATCATACTTGAGTGATATACCCGACATCTGGGTAAATCATAGATTACTAGGAGCATGGGTTGAGCGTTTCCACTTGGAGACAAACACTTTCCACTTGCCATAGGGGGAGATGATCATCACTCTTGAGGATATATATACACTAATACATTTTGGGTCATTTTGCGACGGCTATGTGTCGCAATTGTGACAGCTATGTGTCGCAATAGCAACACCCATAGACGTCGCTGTTTTTTAGTCGCAAATTGCGACGTCTATGGGTATCCGTCGCAATTGCGACACCTATCCGTCGCAATGTGGCTAAGATTTAAGAAGTGGCATGGCCGTCGCCCCCCCGTCGCATGGCTTCGGAGGGCTGTCGCAATCGCGACGGACCTCCCAAGCAATTGCGACGGGCGCCTGCATCGCATTGCGACGGGTTTCCGTCGCAATTGCGACGCCCGTGGGTGGATTAAAAAAAAAAAATTAATTTAATACATTGCTTATGAACCACATTAATGCTTTTTTCTTTCAACAAATGAGGACAGCCACTGTAAAGACAACATGATAATGTACACTCACTGTAAGGGCAGTCACAAATGAGGACATCTCACAGTGACTATCCCTAGTGTAATTGCCACTTGAATGTATTGCTATTCAGCCACATTAATGCTTTTCTTCTTCAACAAATGAGGATAGTCACTGTAAAGACAACATGATAATGTACACTCACAGTGAGTGTACATTATCATGTTGTCTTTACAGTGACTATCCTCATTTGTTGAAGAAGAAAAGCATTAATGTGGCTGAATAGCAATACATTCAAGTGGCAATTACACTAGGGACAGTCACTGTGAGATGTCCTCATTTGTGACTGTCCTTACAGTGAGTGTACATTATCATGTTGTCTTTACAGTGAGTGTACATTATCATGTTGTCTTTACAGTGTCAATATATGCATTATTACTTAAACTGAAGAGTACTCTAAATAATATGTCATTGTGGAGTTCTGATTGCTTCCAATTTGATATACGCTTGTTCTACTTATGTATCCAGCATCATGTAAGAAAAGTTGATGCTTTTAAATAGATTCATTTAGCCATGAAATGCCTGTGCATGTTACATACAAGATTCCAAGGCCCAAAACTGATTACTCATTATAATTCATGTACAGAATGATAATCAACCACAACGAGGCATGCGTAGGCGCTGCTTAGATTTTGAGGCATCAGAAGCTCGTAGAAGAAACTTGACCAATGGCTCATGGAATGAAACAAACTTATTGCCTAAAACAGGAGCATTGGTAACCACAGATGATGGTTTTGAAAAGAACACTTCACCATCAATGTCACGTGAGGGAACTGCAATTTTTGATGGCAAGTAACTTGTAGTATATAAGAGAGATGCAGGTACAGATGCTGGGAATACATTGCTAATGAACCACATTAATGCTTTTTTCCTTCAACAAATGAGGACAGTCACTTTAAAGACAACATGATAATGTACACTCACTGTAAGGATAGTCACAAATGATGACATCTCACAGTGACTGTCCCTTGTGTAATTGCCACTTGAATGTATTGCTATTCAGCCACATTAATGCTTTTCTTCTTCAACAAATGAGGATAGTCACTCTAAAGACAACATGATAATGTACACGGGCTGTAAGTGTACATTATCATGTTGTCTTTACAGTGACTGTCCTCCTTCAAGTGGCAATTACACAAGGGACAGTCACTGTAAAGGCAACATGATAATGTAGAGAAACGTTGTCATTTGTATTTTCAACAGTGCCGAGAGAGATTCCCTCCGTGAAATCACAGCTACAATTTCTGAGTACGTTGGGTTTATTTTTCTTTTGCCATTATTATGTAATCTGGTATTCAGTTGTTACAGAGCTAAAATACCCAGAAATGAGGACATATCTGTGTTGAATTTATTGTTAGTGGCTCTGGTTATTTAGAAGTTTAATTTTATTTGTTCATCTTTCAAGCACAAACATTTTCTGGACCGTAACATCTTCATTGTTTCGGGTATGCAATGAAACAGCCGTAACTTACAACTACCTTCACGGTACTTGTGTACATTATCATGTTGTCTTTACAGTGACTGTCCTCATTCAAGTGGCAATTACACAAGGGACAGTCACTGTGAGATGTCCTCATTTGTGACAAGGACAGTCACACGAGGACATCTCACAGTGACTGTCCCTTGTGTAATTGCCACTTGAATGTATTGCTATTCAACCACATTTATGGGCCCGTTTGGACCCCAGCACACAGTAGCATCTACAGAGAAGAATATCCCAGGTGTAACAAGTTGTAAGAATATACCAACAGTTCTAAGAAGTTCCCTAGCACATAGTAGCATCTACAGAGAAGAATATACAACATGAGGGCAGCCACTGTAAAGACAACATGATAATGTACACTCATTGTATGTGTACATTATCATGTTGTCTTTACAGTGACTGTCCTCATTCAAGTGGCAATTACAGAAGGGACAGTCATTGTGAGATGTCCTCATTTGTGACAAGGATAGTCACACATGAGGACATCTCACAGTGATCGATTGTCCCTTGTGTAATTGCCACTTGAATGTATTGCTATTGAACCACATTAATGCTTTTCTTCTTCAACAAATGAGGACAGTCACTCTAAAGACAACATGATAATGTACACTCATTGTAAGGACAGTCACAAATGAGGACATCTCACAGTGACTGTCCCTTGTGTAATTGCCACTTGAATTACACAAGGGACAGTCATTGTGAGATGTCCTCATTTGTGACAAGGATAGTCACACATGAGGACATCTCACAGTGATCGATTGTCCCTTGTGTAATTGCCACTTGAATGTATTGCTATTGAACCACATTAATGCTTTTCTTCTTCAACAAATGAGGACAGTCACTCTAAAGACAACATGATAATGTACACTCACTGTAAGGACAGTCACAAATGAGGACATCTCACAGTGACTGTCCCTTGTGTGATTGCCACTTGAATGTATTGCTATTCAGCCACATTAATGCTTTTCTTCTTCAACAAATGAGGATAGTCACTCTAAAGACAACATGATAATGTACACGGGCTGTAAGTGTACATTATCATGTTGTCTTTACAGTGACTGTCCTCCTTCAAGTGGCAATTACACAAGGGACAGTCACTGTAAAGGCAACATGATAATGTAGAGAAACGTTGTCATTTGTATTTTCAACAGTGCCGAGAGAGATTCCCTCCACGAAATCACAGCTACAATTTCTAAGTACGTTGGGTTTATTTTTCTTTTGTCATTATTATGTAATCTGGTATTCAGCTGTTACAGAGCTAAAATACCCAGAAATGAGGACATATCTGTGTTGAATTTATTGTTAGCGGCTCTGGTTATTTAGAAGTTTAATTTTATTTGTTCATCTTTCAAGCACAAACATTTTGTGGACCGTAACATCTTCATTGTTTTGGGTATGCAATGAAACAGCCGTAACTTGCAACTACCTTCACGGTACTTGTGTACATTATCATGTTGTCTTTACAGTGACTGTCCTCATTTAAGTGGCAATTACACAAGGGACAGTCACTGTGAGATGTCCTCATTTGTGACAAGGACAGTCACACATGAGGACATCTCACAGTGACTGTCCCTTGTGTAATTGCCACTTGAATGTATTGCTATTCAACCACATTTATGGGCCCGTTTGGACCCCAACACACAGTAGCATCTACAGAGAAGAATATCCCAGGTGTAACAAGTTGTAAGAATATACCAACAGTTCTAAGAAGTTCCCTAGCACATAGTAGCATCTACAGAGAAGAATATACAACATGAGGGCAGCCACTGTAAAGACAACATGATAATGTACACTCATTGTATGTGTACATTATCATGTTGTCTTTACAGTGACTGTCCTCATTCAAGTGGCAATTACAGAAGGGACAGTCATTGTGAGATGTCCTCATTTGTGACAAGGATAGTCACACATGAGGACATCTCACAGTGATCGATTGTCCCTTGTGTAATTGCCACTTGAATGTATTGCTATTGAACCACATTAATGCTTTTCTTCTTCAACAAATGAGGACAGTCACTCTAAAGACAACATGATAATGTACACTCACTGTAAGGACAGTCACAAATGAGGACATCTCACAGTGACTGTCCCTTGTGTAATTGCCACTTGAATTACACAAGGGACAGTCATTGTGAGATGTCCTCATTTGTGACAAGGACAGTCACACATGAGGACATCTCACAGTGATTGTCCCTTGTGTAATTGCCACTTGAATGTATTGCTATTCAACCACATTAATGCTTTTCTTCTTCAACAAATGAGGACAGTCACTCTAAAGACACCATGATAATGTACACTCACTGTAAGGACAGTTACAAATGAGGACATCTCATAGTGACTGTCCCTTGTGTAATTGCCACTTGAATGTATTGCTATTCAGCCACATTAATGCTTTTCTTCTTCAACAAATGAGGATAGTCACTCTAAGGACAACATGATAATGTACACTCACTGTAAGTGTACATTATCATGTTGTATTACAAATGGAACTTATGTTGGTCGGGATATAAGTGCAAAAAAAAAAAGGAACGTTGTCATTTGTGTTTTCAACAGCGCCGAGAGAGATTCCCTCCGTGAAATCAAGCGGGTTATCATTTGTGTTTTGAACAAAGCGGGTTGTCATTTGTGTTTTGAACAGCACCGAGAGAGATTCCCTCCGCGAAATCAAGCGGGTTGTCATTTGTGTTTTCAACAGCGCCGAGAGAGATTCCCTCCGCAAAATCACAGCTACAATTTCTGAGTACGTTGGGTTTATTTTTCTTTTGTCATTATTATTTAATCTGGTATTCAGCTGTTAGAGAGCTAAAATACCCAGAAATGAGGACATATCTGTGTTGAATTTATTGTTAGCGGCTTTGGTTATTTAGAATGCTTCCCCACAATACTTAATTACACAAGGGACAGTCACTGTGAGATGTACTCATTTGTGACAAGGACAGTCACACATGAGGACATCTCACAGTGACTGTCCCTTGTGTAATTGCCACTTGAATGTATTGCTATTCAACCACATTTATGGGCCCGTTTGGACCACGACACAAAGTAGCATCTACAGAGAAGAATATCCCAGGTGTAACAAGTTGTAAGAATATACCAACAGTTCTAAGAAGTTCCCTAGCACGTAGTAGCATCTACAGAGAAGAATATACAACATGAGGGCAGCCACTGTAAAGACAACATGATAATGTACACTCATTGTATGTGTACATTATCATGTTGTCTTTACAGTGACTGTCCTCATTCAAGTGGCAATTACAGAAGGGATAGTCATTGTGAGATGTCCTCATTTGTGACAAGGATAGTCACACATGAGGACATCTCACAGTGATCGATTGTCACTTGTGTAATTGCCACTTGAATGTATTGCTATTGAACCACATTAATGCTTTTCTTCTTCAACAAATGAGGACAGTCACTCTAAAGACAACATGATAATGTACACTCATTGTAAGGACAGTCACAAATGAGGACATCTCACAGTGACTGTCCCTTGTGTAATTGCCACTTGAATTACACAAGGGACAGTCATTGTGAGATGTCCTCATTTGTGACAAGGATAGTCACACATGAGGACATCTCACAGTGATCGATTGTCCCTTGTGTAATTGCCACTTGAATGTATTGCTATTGAACCACATTAATGCTTTTCTTCTTCAACAAATGAGGACAGTCACTCTAAAGACAACATGATAATGTACACTCACTGTAAGGACAGTCACAAATGAGGACATCTCATAGTGACTGTCCCTTGTGTGATTGCCACTTGAATGTATCGCTATTCAGCCACATTAATGCTTTTCTTCTTCAACAAATGAGGATAGTCACTCTAAAGACAACATGATAATGTACACGGGCTGTAAGTGTACATTATCATGTTGTCTTTACAGTGACTGTCCTCATTCAAGTGGAAATTACACAAGGGACAGTCACTGTGAGATGTCCTCATTTGTGACAAGGACAGTCACACATGAGGACATCTCACAGTGACTGTCCCTTGTGTAATTGCCACTTGAATGTATTGCTATTCAACCACATTTATGGGCCCGTTTGGACCGCGGCACATAGTAGCATCTACAGAGAAGAATATCCCAGGTGTAACAAGTTGTAAGAATATACCAACAGTTCTAAGAAGTTCCCTAGCACATAGTAGCATCTACAGAGAAGAATATGGGTCAACGAGGTTGACTTCAAAGCCATGCAATCTAATGGTAATAGTAATATCATAATTTGACATACTATCAGAAATACTTCCTAAATAGACTATTCAATCTTATAAGAGATGGATTCATGAGAACTATTATTTATGAAATATGAGTCAATGACTTTAATTAAAAAAATTACACAATCTAATTCTTGTAAAAATATCAAAATTTGACACATTGAAAATACCTTCCAAAAGTATCGTTAATTGATTAATATGAATCACTACTCATGAAATATAATTTTATAAACCTAATCTAAAAACTACACAATAAAAATCTTAATAGCAATATTGTAAGAAACTATTCCCAAAAGCAAGCCTAATAAAATTTGATGAAAATAATTTTTGTTTCACTCAACTTTGACATTCACAACTTCCTCTTTTATTATAATAAGAAAAAAAATGTCTTTTTAGATATACCTCATGAACCATACTCTAATAATCTATCATTTTTCTTCTCAAAAACATATTTGCAGAGCCTGCTTCTTTTACTTGTTTGTACTTTTATCTCTCTGATGGAAAGGGTTCCTTCAGGACACATTTTTCCAAGTTCACTACTTGAGATATTTGAGGAGGGTTCCCCTGCTTGAGTATCCATCCAACCCATATTCGAGTAGTTCTACAATTGCACAGTCTAAATTAATAATACTGACAATTGAATGACGAATGATGATACATAGAATTGATATAAACTAATCCTAAAAACACTAAAACATTATTAATATATTTATATTTCATAAATAAAATTGATATAAAAGATTTGGAAAGATACATTAAAAAATAGAAAAACAGTAATTTATAATAGAAGGAAACTTAAATTGCTATTTAAAAAAAAAACAAGAGTCTTAAATCTTATCATTTTGTTTCATTATCATCCATAAGTACACACCTCTAGCATAATAATTATATTTTACCACCCATAAAATGAAAAAAAGATTTTCACAAGAGAAATTGAAGCTAGATTATAAAAATGAACCATCTTATTGGAAACTGGAACTGTTATCATACCCAAAAGGACTACAAAATTTCACCTTATCATACCCAGATTGTTGCTTTGCCTGGCGGAGGGAAATTTGATCAGTAAAATTGACACAGAGTATGTTGTCTCCATTGTCATGCTGGATAACAAAACACCAACTTTAATGGGCATGTACTGTCCCTTGTGTAATTGCCACTTGAATGCATTGCTATTTGATGCAGGGGCATCCCTAATGCAAGCCAAAGACACCATGATTGAAGGAAGTTGCCATGAAGCCAAGGAGTCAAATCCTATCAATTGGAACATAAGATTTTCACCTTGGAGCTTTGAAGGATTGACTGGTGAAAGGTCCTTTTGATTGACAAATCAGAGTCTTTTTGAATGACAAATCAGAGTCTTTTTGAATGACAATAAATTAGAATAGGAGTTTTAGATGTTTTCTTGGTTTGTAATAAATATTAAGGATTGATCTTATCTCCTTATAAACATCCACTTGTTGGACACAAGACCCCTTGGTGACTTATAAACCTTGGGCATCTTTTGAGTCCTTGGATGAAATGAGCATAGTAAGTGTTTATTAGGTGTCTTTTAGATGTTGTTAAGAAGTTTGAAGGTCCAAAATAACTTTAATAAGGTTCCTAAAGTTTCACAACACATTTTTAACCTTCTCGGCAAAGTTGTTTGCAAAGTTGTAATGCAACTTTAAAAGTTGCTTAACAAAGTTGACATTTGTTGGATAAACTGTTCTAACCACCTAGATGGTTGAACCAAAATTTGGAGAGCCTATTTTAGGCTTCAAATGGTCAAAGACAGACAGAGAACCAGTATTGTAATCATTTTGCTTTCATAAAAAATAAAAATAACCCTGTTTTAGTGCATTTCTAGTGAAAAACGAACTCTGTACGGCTGTACGGATGGTGGTTGGATGATAAAATTTTCCTGGAAGTTGTAATAGTGACATCTGATGCTTTGGAAGTTGGTTTGATTGATTCTCTTTGTTTTATATCTAAGTTATTTCAAATTTTCTGTGCATTGTTTACAAACCCTCATTTTCAGGGTTTGACTGATGTAAAGACCTTAACTCACGTTTCAACCATTGGAATTCCTTCTTCCTTGGTGGAATGAGAGTTAAGGATGTATATTTGTATATTCTAAAAGCCCTGACTACTCTGCATCACTATTGAACCACATTAATGCTTTTTTCCTTCAACAAATGAGGACAGTCACTGTAAAGACAACATGATAATGTACACTCACTGTAAGGATAGTCACAAATGAGGAAATCTCAGAGTGATTATCCCTTGTGTAATTTCCGCTTGAATACATTGCTATTGAACCACATTAATGCTTTTTTCCTTCAAGTGGCAATTACACAAGGGACAGTCACTGTGAGATGTCCTCATTTGTGACAAGGACAGTCACACATGAGGACATCTCACAGTGACTGTCCCTTGTGTAATTGCCACTTGAATGTATTGCTATTCAACCACATTTATGGGCCTATTTGGACCACGGCACACAATAGCATCTACAGAGAAGAATATCCCAGGTGTAACAAGTTGTAAGAATATACCAACAGTTCTAAGAAGTTCCCTAGCACATAGTAGCATCTACAGAGAAGAATATACAACATGAGGGCAGCCACTGTAAAGACAACATGATAATGTACACTCATTGTATGTGTACATTATCATGTTTTCTTTACAAGGATAGTCATTTGTGACAAGGATAGTCACACATGAGGACATCTCACAGTGATCGATTGTCCCTTGTGTAATTGCCACTTGAATGTATTGCTATTGAACCACATTAATGCTTTTCTTCTTCAACAAATGAGGACAGTCACTCTAAAGACAACATGATAATGTACACTCACTGTAAGGACAGTCACAAATGAGGACATCTCACAGTGACTGTCCCTTGTGTGATTGCCACTTGAATGTATTGCTATTCAGCCACATTAATGCTTTTCTTCTTCAACAAATGAGGATAGTCACTCTAAAGACACAATGATAATGTACACGGGCTGTAAGTGTACATTATCATGTTGTCTTTACAGTGACTGTCCTCCTTCAAGTGGAAATTACACAAGGGATTTGTGTTTTCATTTGTGTTTTCAACAGCGTCGTAACCCTCCGCGAAATCACATCGGGATATAAGGGCAAAACAAACAAGAACGTTGTCATTTGTATTTTCAACAGCGCCGAGAGAGATAAACAAACTTAAAACTTAGACTTAAGAAAGATGAAGGCAATGCTTCAAAAGGCCGATGCCCTAAATACGGGAAAACACAATACCACCATTAAACGATGCCCTAGTCACCGTATCAATGCTGCCAGCTCCGTACCAGTATGCTGACTGCTCACTTTCATCCTGTGATAAAGGTAACTTCATTAATCATACTTGAAATGGCAGCATACGAACTAAAGCTGATGAACATTTATAAACTAAAAGTTTAAAACTACAGATTACAAATGTAGTAGTTTCATACGAAAAGAACTTGATGTCTGAAATTTACCATTAGAAGTATCCAAAGGAATACCACAGTACTGTTGAACTTGGAGAATCGGAGATGATCTACACAGCAAGGTTCAACAGCTGTAAGGACTGTTACACCATCTTTAGCATTTGAATACATTTTCTCCTTGGCTTCTGGTGGATCCTCAAAGAGCCCCAATGACGTTTTCCCTACAATTATCAATTGTTTGTCAGTATGAGATATTAATAAATAAACATTAATCACAATATTAGGCAAACAATGTTCTTGATGTCTGAATCTAAATCACAGAAAGCTCTAATAAAGCAGTTCTCAGTTTCACATTAAACTAAGTTTCAATTTCAAATGGTTATAATAATTTTTGCAAGTTATAAGTAGCTGGTTATAGTATATGACATAAAAAGAAAAAAAATCATTTCTATTCTTTTCTTCTTTTTCTCTTTCAATGAAGCTTTTGCACCACACAAATGCATACCAAGAATTTCTCAGGAGGTTTCAAGACCATTGCATACCAAACTTCTTCTCTGTAGATGCTACTGTGTGTCGTGGTCCAAACGTGTCCAAATAGACCTAGTGACTCTAGTAGGTCTCCAAAACCTGTTCTGCAGCAATAACTCTTCAATTTGACAAAGGACCTTATGAACTTATATGTTTTTTGAGTACCCTTTTTGATGTTCTAACAATCCTCCAACTCCCAGACCTTGACTCCACTCCAGAGCATATCAATGTCCTTATTGAGTCCGCAGACCTAATGCATGCCTTTGGGTGTGGGTTCCAAAACAAGGCATTGAAAATGGGTGCATGAAACCAAGATCAGAGTTTGAAGATGTCCACCATGCTCTAAAGATCTAGATTCAACAAGGTTTGAGGTCCTTTACTTGCCGCTACCCTCTGATCTTGCATAATCCATCAACTCCTAGTCAAGAACATTGAGATTCTTGACCTAGGGCTTGCTCTTGAAATTCTCTGGCTTAGTATCCTATTCCAAAGCTTTTAAAATATGAAAATAAACCCCCTTAACTTGCATTTTACAAAGAACAGAGGATATCCTATGGTTTATTTGCAAGTTAAGGCCATTTGAATGCAATAACCCAAAAAATGAGGGTTTGACAGAACAACAGATAAGAAAAAGGAATAACTTTGATATAAGGTGTCTTGAATCTACCAAATAAACTCTCAAAGCATAAGATATAAATACTCTAACTTCCACACTGGTCTGCCCTCCCTTTCACATCCGTACACTGTACAGTGCTTGAAGGAAATGCACAAAAAAGGCTCTGAAATAGTGGCTCTATCTGACAGAGAGTCCATGCTAGGCTTCATGACTAACCTAGAGCACATTCCTTGTTATGGAGGAAGTTTGAATGGTGAAGAACTTATGGAATGGATAGAGGACCTAGATAACCATTTTGACTACAAGTATCTTATTAATAACCATTTTGACTACAAGTATCTTATGGATAGAGGACCTTGATAACCATTTTGACTCATTTAGTATCTTATTGAGCTTCACTTTGTTTCGAGAATATAGTTTAATATTCTCTACTAAACAGGGCCAACCACGTGAAGGTGGAAGCTCATTTGGCCCCACCCCCCTCCCCCTAACATCACTCTACATTCCCCGTTAACATCTAACATTCATTCATTCTTTCAATTATTAATAAAATGTAACATTCAATCAATATCACATGATAACATTCATTAACACATTAGATTCGTTAACACACAACATTCATCAATATGAAAATAAACACATAATTTATGAACATTCATTAGCACATAATTAAATTCATTGAGACATAAAATTCAGTCATTATCAATTAAGGTATTTAGATGACAATCATTTCTTTTTTCTCTTTCTAATTTTTTTTTCTATGCAAGCTCTAAGAGGAGCATCAGTGTTATCATCAATACCCCCCTCATCAGTTGTTTTGTTCTTTGTTCTTGATGATCTCAAATTCCTATGCTGCTGCAAAGGGGGGTCCTCTACAATAACAAATAAAAGAGTTAAATTTAAAATATTTAATTATAATTGTTACAAGTATTTAATTATTTTAAAGAACATAACTGTGGCGCTCTTTAATTACCTGATCTGGCCACATCATTTTGTCTAGACTCAACCTCAACATGCTCATGAGCACCGACCCCTCGATCCTCTACAGTTGCTATACAAAATGTTACATTAATCCAAACACCAATTGTAATTACATATAAAAATTTTAATAGCAAATGTATACCTCCACCACTAGGATGCACATCATGCGAACCTTCATTATGCATAGATTGTGTAGAAGGATTGTCAGGCTGCATTCCAATATCCTACACATTGTTATCATTGCTTTCTTAAAATAGATATACTCACTTTATATTAGAACTTAACATCAAATAGACTAATTGGTAAAGTATTCAATTTGAAATAAATTTCATTTAGCTTATTTACCTGTGGCTCAGATGCATCATTATTTGAACCTTGCACACTGATTTCAGCTCGTAGCCGTTCAGCCACGGCTCTATAGCCTTGTTGGAAGCCAATTCTCTTGTCCTCTTCTGTGAGGCATCTATTGAACTCTGACCCCTACATTTTTTCTTGGTATGGTGAATTTTACTTGCATTGTTTGATCAAAAAAAATTTCCTTGCAATATATAAAAAAATTGATACAAGTTTTCATTTACTAATACTTACAACTCGTGCTTGAAGTTTGGAAAAACCACCAGAGCCGAGCTTGTGTGTCCCGTGCTTTTCTAATCTTGCCTTTGTTGCCTTTGATGTGTCAGGCAATCTATGAAAAGTTTGAAATATGTTAGAGACCAATATAGGAAAAATTTAGAGGTTAATTAGTACATAATTACATTCTCAAAAGTATCACATACCTTGCTCTACTCTCTACTGGCGTAATTCCTTTTTTCATGTCGGCTTTATACTTTCCATCCAAAATCAAACCCTGCCACTCAGCCTCAAGAACACAGGGCGGACGCTCGTGCCTTGGGTTAACCTCTAAATATTTCCTGTACTGGTCCCTAATATACTTCAAACATAAACCAGCTCTTTCAAGGAGCTTGTTTCTCTTGAATGCACGAGGTCCAAAAAGCTGGGTCATACTATCTACAAGATCATCCTTCAACTTTTTATCTTGGTTATTCCACCTTTTAAGTAAAAAAAAACATGTTAGACTCATAAATGAAGAGAAGCTACCTTTAATATAGTTCAAGAAATTGATGAAAAGGAAAACTATTCTAGCAATGATATGAAATCAAAATAGTGGTTTGGGGTTTTAGTTAGGATATGATGTTCCACCATGTACGTATGGTGGGCCCGAATATCTGCAAACACTCGTCACCAAGTTTTCGCCAAAAAATATCATTCCCTACAAAATAATCATGGGATCATTAGTCGATGAAGAGTGATCAAAAACTAAATTACTATTATATCACTATAGAATAATAATAACTTTAAAGTACCTGGAAGTTTGGATACTTTTAAGGGAACACCTTCATCGTCGCCGATGATCAATACACAATCCTTCACCGTTCCCGTACTAGGAACACGGGAACATCCAGGAAATGATGTTGCATTGGGACTTGTTGCATCTCCTATTGCAAAAAATGAAAACCATTATCAAATGCCTCCAAGAAATAATACTTCAAGGAAAATAAATTGGTGCAGAGCACCCATGGCACAAACACAATCAAGGGATCTACATCGTAAACACATAACACTTAAACACATAACAAAAGAGAGAAAAAGAGGGATTTGTGTACCAGTAGATGGTGCAACAGTTGGTGCATTTAGGCTGTGTGTTGTTGACATGGCAGTCGGCAAGACATTTGTGGCTGTCCTGGATGGAGGCGGCGTTGTCATATCATCATGGAAAGGAGCTGAAGAATAAAATTGTTAGAGCATGCATAAATATAGAACGCGTGGACTAGCATGGACAAGATTGTTAGAGCATTAAAAAAAAAGATTGTTCGAGCATGTATTGTCAATGATTATGATCATTCCTATATATATTCAGTGGAAAACACAAGTGGGGAATGGAACATGTGATCTACCTGAACCACTTGCAATACCGGCCTCATCATGGGAATGGGGTTCAAAATTACGCAAATAACTCTGTAAAGACAATGCATCCATATTTTAATTAATGTCATAAAAGAGCATAACATAAAAACCATTATTGAACTCTTGTAATAATTAAAAATTTCATTAATACTTACTTTAAAGTTTTCAGAAGTGCGCAACAACTCAGCTGCCCTGTCTTTTATTTCCTGAGTCTGAGGATGTATGGATACCAAACGTAGAAGTTCTTTCCCAATTTTCTTTAGCATCTTTTTAATGGAACCGATCGGGTCATTGGTCTCTGCTAAATCAATAAAAAAAGGGTCCACAAGGGGGGACTCCTGAGGGACTGCAGGTTGCTTTCCCTCTCTCCGACCACCGGCCCTCTGTGACAACAATAGTATTAGTATTATCAAAATTACTCCAAAACAATGAAGAAAATAACATTAAAAAAAACAACATTTTGCTTCTATCTAGTTTGCACAATTACAATGAATTTTACCTGCTCATGTGTAGATGAGCTAGGAATATCGTCACCATCACCTTCAGGCGGTCGCTCCATATTGTGCCCCTGTGTCAAAGATCAAGTATAAAAATGTTAGCCAAAAATTTAATAACTAAATGGTATGTTGGAGTCATTGATTAGAAGTTGGTTTAATAGTATGTACCACCCCCATGATAGTAGCCTCGTTTGTATCTATGCGGTTCAAATTGTAATCAATAAGCAGCTCTTCCCCTGCACGTATTGATTTTATCGCACAGATGAATACACGATTTCCCTCGCGTGCCTCAAATATGCAATTGGGTTGCTTTATAGTTGACCCAGGTCATGTACTATTTATAAAACCCGTAATATTCCCTGTTGCTTTTGGCCTTCCATCAATGTATATAGCCACACTTTTACTTTGATTATTGTCTTGCTGTTGTATATAATTTGCCGAGAGTGCATACCTACGCATACTTTTTTTATATTGAACAATATGCATCCAACTTTTGTAATCGTAACATGGTCCAACATACTCCATCAATTCAGAAACTTTGTTGTAAGACACCTTTATGCCATCCATAGAAAATAGGCCCAAACCATGTAATGATGATGGTGCTATGCGATATATCCTCTCATTAACACAAAAATCAATGTTTATTGGAGGAAGTTCCTTGGGTACCCAATGTTTCTGTAGATGTTGGTACCTCAAGGGCACCTCGATGTCACCTTTCATCTCATCATCATAAGAACATGACCCCCCTTGAGCAAGGAAAAATTTCATGTGTTTACTGAATTTCCTTCTAGTCCTTTGACCTCTAGTTAATCTCCCTATTCTAGATAAACTGCATGTCTCACTTTCCTCTTCTATTCCTATATTTCCCTCACTCGAGGAAGACACTTCTGACAAATACCTATTTTCTGGTACCTGCAAATGGGAGAGATCTTAGAAGACATCAATCTTACTATTGATAAGTGTATTAAATAGACTTTCTATAAGGTGTATTGACTTATACCTGTCGATCCATGAGACTGTGCGGGATGCTCTTGAAAGGGGTTCAATTTCCTGCAAATGTAATTCAATTATCGTGAGCATAATCACATCATAATCATAATCACATCCATCATAAGCATCACATAAAAATTAAAAACATTAAAACGTACACATTATAACACTTATAGCTTTTAAATAGATAATGAATAAACTATGTAACCATTTAAGACAAATATATTTCTATCAAGAAATGAATATTAAATACATTAAGGATTGATGGCATACCTTTAAATTTCATCATCATCATCATCCTCATCATCATCATCATCATCATCATCATCATCATCCTCGTCATCATCGTCATCATCATCGTCCTCGTCGTCGTCGTCGTTGTCGTCATCATCAACATCATCATCATCAACATCAACATCATCTTCATCATCATCATCAGTAGCAGCATCATCTTCTTCTTCTTCTTCATGAAAATTTGTCTCAGGAACATCATCCAATAATTGTCGATCGTGATCATCATCTACATCATCTTCTACTTCTTCGGTATCTTCTTCTTCCATCGCATTATACTTTATCGGCCTTCCTCTCGGTTCATGTCTAACAACAAATGACCAACCCAGTTTATGTGAAACCTCTGAGTAAAATACCTGTTCACATTGGCTTGGAAGAACATAGGGCTCATCCCCAACTGGCTCAAACGACCTTGTATTAACCATTGTAAATCCATTATCATGTTCAATAACAGTTCTATTAGGATCATTTGGATTAAGTCGTAGCCTGTACCATTTGACAACGAAGAGTACTAATTTGAAGGAACTAAAGTCGCACTCAAATATATCATCCAAAATGCCATAGTATTGATTTTTAGACTCTTGAGGATCTAAGTCATTTCTAGATGAAATATTAGTCACTTGAAAGACTGCAGTTATTCCAGAATCACAAGTTTTCTTCGTGTCATCCAACACTTTGACGCGAAATTTTTGACCATTACAGAACATACCCTTGTGGTGTTTAACCTGCAATAATATGTGAAACATGTCAAAATTATTATATCATGAGTTGATAAACATATGGGTGATTAATAATTTTGTACGTACCTGGAAATCTCTTAAACCATATGCTAAATCTATTTCCCTTTGCGTAACATTAGAATCTCCATTACGATGAGCTTCTTTAACCAATGAAGATACACCTTCCCATGTTAATGTGTGACCAGAATGTTGACATCGTTCAATCCATACCGTCATCCAATCAAGATTGTTTGCAATATACAAATGTAGTGCATCCCACTCTCGAGCAACTGTACAAAAAAAAAATAGACGACTTACAACCGATTTATTTTGAAGATTAAGAAATAATTTATTACAATAACATCTTATAATTTATTACTTGTCACTTTCCTCAATCTACCTTTCCCCATCAAGTACTCCCCTTTGAATTTTTTAAAAGGGTCGAGATCCCAAATGCGATCTACATGGATATTTGAAGCAAACTTAGGAAGATATTCAGTAATGTACACCATAGTCTGGTATACCATGTATCCCTCTACCATAGAACCCTCAGGATGTGCTCTTTGTCGAACCAAAGCCTTCAAAGATTTCAAGTGCCTCTCAACCATCCACATTGACCTAGTGTGTGCAGGTCCACACAATTCAATCTCCTCAACTTGGTGTATGAGGTAGTGTTCTTGTGCATTGAAAAAAGTTGGAGGTAGACACTTTTGCATTTCACACAATAAATGAGGAATTCTTCTCTTCCAATAGTTTATATCTTCTTTATGGATTTCTTTAGATGACAACCACCTACATTAAGAGATTCAAGTCACAAAAAATATATAAATACGAGACTTTACAAAATAATATACAATAGATTACATAGCAAGAAAAACAAATCGCGAATATAATAAATATATACAACAAATTGAACAGATATTACTGCTTACCTCATGTATTTTCCAAGATCATATATCACTTGTTTGATGTTATTGTTGAAGTGCTCTGGGAGAGATAGAGGTAGCACGTACTGCAGTAATTATAAACCAATCATTTCATTATTTTCTAACATAACATAATGAATAGTACACGTAGTTTATGAATATATTGTAAATACAGAAGAACATAACTTACCTTGATGAAAGTATGCCAATCATGCGTTTTGAGCCCTGGCCCAAATTCACTTTTCTTTGATATGAGATTGCTTATGTTCCCAGCAAATCCTGTGGGAAATCGAATTTTTCGTATGACTTCTTTTATGGCATCACTTTGCTGCTCCGTTAATAACCAAGGAAGGGCACTTATATTAATCTGATCTCTATTACTATTTGAGTGAATGAAATTCTTCAGTGCATGATTGGATTCATGAATGTCATTACAAATTTTGACAATTTTTTCTTTGTCACGCCTTCCATCCAGTATTTTCCACAATGTCTCTGTTATATTCTTTCCAACATGCATAAGATCAAACAAATGCACAATTTGTAGGTCCTCGTAGTAGGGCAACCTACTAAATTGTCTGGGATAGGTTTTTAGTCCCTTTGGAAGGTTGTCAGTAGTGCCTTGACGACCTTCACGATCATCAATTACATAATTAGTAAACAAAAATCACAATAGAAATATATAAATTACAAACATAAACCATTAAGTGGAACAACATTACCTCGATGATTAATTCTATTATATTCCAACTTCCATAGGCGAGGTGTCATTCTTCGTGGCTTTGATGTAGTCTCTTCTTTCCCATTGAAAAGATGTTTTTCCATACTTCGATACTTATGATTCCTGTGGAGGAAGTGTCTGTACTCATCAAACACATGCTTTCCTAAACTTTTTGAATGACGAGATTTCATCTTTGGACCACAAACTGGACATGCAAATTTTCCCTTTGTTTGAAGACCTACAAGATAATGATATAATTGGATTATTAAATATGTTGATTTTTATAATTAGAATTATCATGCGCAACTTGAATTCACTATAACATACCACAAAAATGTGTTAGCCCTGGGGCATCATGTATTGTCCATACAAGTATTGCATGGAATTGAAATTGTCTTTGTCCTATTGGTCTAGACACGTCATACATAGTGACACCGTTCCATAACTCCACCAACTCGTCAATAAGAGGCTCAATATATACATTCATATCTTTAACTTGATATTTACCTACTTGAATGAACAGTAACATTACATAATTATTGTGACCATTTTACTGTAAGATTTGTAAGTACATGTAAATTAATAACTATCAAATGATAAAATACCTGGAACAATCATTGCCAACATAATGTGCTCCCTCTTTATTGACATCCATGGAGGAATGTTATTGTTGATAACAAAAACAGGCCACACCGAGCAAACAGATCTCATCTCTCCAAATGGATTGACACCATCCGCTGCCAATGAAAGCCTGAGATTACGAGGTTCTTCTTTGAAGTGTTGCCACTTTTCCTCTATGTGCATAAATGCCGAACCATCCGCAGGGATTCGAATAATGTCATCTCGACTTCTATTGCGTGCATGGTAATCCATAAATTGTGCCAAGCTAGTACACCTGAATAATTGTCGCATCCGTGGAATAATGGGGATGTAACGAAGAACCTTGTGAGGCACCTTTTTTGTTATTCGATCTGTTCGATATCTACTCGTATGACATACAGGGCATTGTGTTGCAAATTCATGTTCTTTATAATATATAATATGATCATTGGGACAAGCATGTATTTCTTGATACTCCATTCCAATATCTTTCATAATAGCAGATAATTCTCGATATGAGCGAGGTAGAATATTTGATGGTGGTAACAAAAACTCGCCTATCAATCTACAGCAAAAAATATAAGTTGTTAATATAAACAATATTAGTGGTACATTATTCACCCTTTGTTAACTATAAAGACATATATGACATACCTTAACATACGTGACATTGTTATGTTGGATAAACCATTCATAACCTTCAAGTTCAACAACAACAATACAGCAGAGAGAAGAGTTGTTTGGGAGTCTTTGTATAGGGGCTCGTATGCCTTCTCAAGTAGAGGTACATCAAGGCTATCATCATCATCATGGTCAGATCCGCTTGGACTAAATGTGTCATGGATCAATGTATTTATACCATCATCTTCAATTGTGTTTTCTGGCGCATGATCGTCATCTTCCATGGGATCATTATCTTCACCTTGGATATTCGCACCCCCATGTTCCTCCATATCATGTACTTCCCTGGGGAGATCAACCTATATAAAATTGATTAACATAAATAAACCATGATCTTCAACTCATCATCAAGTGATTTCATATGTATATAAATTGTTAAAATGATATAATGAACAACTTACCAGTGGATGATAGTCATGCCCCCCTTCAATGTGACCATTCTCCCTACAATGTCTCTTAACTATTTTGATTAGCAATCTTCTACGGTTTAAGCCCTTACAAATTTTGCAGGGACAATAACATTTTCCATCACCTTTTCTTTTCAAGTTAGACCACAATCTAGCGATTGTCTCCCTATTTTGTTCTTCACTTATATTATCTGACATGATCGTTCTTCGCAGGAAGCAAAAATTGGGCTATGAAAACTTCGGTCTACAACTTTCAGTGACTAAGCAAAATTGTCAAAAGTACACAAAACATATAAGCTACAAGGCCTAACAGCAATTTCAAAACATATAAGCTACAAGGCAAGACATATTACATGACATGGCAAAAGGATTAAAATATACATTAGATTAAAAAATATACAATTTTCAAACCTGAGCGCGCGGCTATAACTCGTGCAATGGTCTTCTTGCTTAGCTTTAGAAGCTCTCCAGCAGTCAAAACATATAAGCTACAAGGCCTAATAGCAATTTCAAAACAAGGGTCATCAAAAGAACCAAAAACAATGTGTGCAAACAATACCTTGTGAAGTGGTATAGACAATTAGAAGATGCTACTATGTGCTAGGGAACTTCTTAGAACTGTTGGTATATTCTTACAACTTGTTACACCTGGGATATTCTTCTCTGTAGATGCTACTGTGTTCCGTGGTCCAAACGGGCCCATAAATGTGGTTGAATAGCAATACATTCAAGTGGCTTACACAAGGGACAGTCACTGTGAGATATCCTCATGTGTGACTGTCCTTGTCACAAATGAGGACATCTCACAGTGACTGTCCCTTGTGTAATTGCCACTTGAATGAGGTCAGTCACTGTAAAGACAACATGATAATGTACACATACAATGAGTGTACATTATCATGTTGTCTTTACAGTGGCTGCCCTCATGTTGTATATTCTTCTCTGTAGATGCTACTACGTGCTAGGGAACTTCTTAGAACTGTTGGTATATTCTTACTTGTTACACCTGGGATATTCTTCTCTGTAGATGCTACTGTGTGTCGTGGTCCAAATGGGCCCATAAATGTGGTTGAATAGCAATACATTCAAGTGGCAATTACACAAGGGACAGTCACTGTGAGATGTCCTCATGTGTGACTGTCCTTGTCACAAATGAGGACATCTCACAGTGACTGTCCCTTGTGTAATTAAGTATTGTGGGGAAGCATTATAAATAACCAAAGCCGCTAACAATAAATTCAACACAGATATGTCCTCATTTCTGGGTATTTTAGCTCTCTAACAGCTGAATAACAGATTAAATAATAATGACAAAAGAAAAATAAACCCAACGTACTCAGAAATTGTAGCTGTGATTTTGCGGAGGGAATCTCTCTCGGCGCTGTTGAAAACACAAATGACAACCCGCTTGATTTCGCGGAGGGAATCTCTCTCGGTGCTGTTCAAAACACAAATGACAACCCGCTTTGTTCAAAACACAAATGATAACCCGCTTGATTTCGCGGAGGGAATCTCTCTCGGCGCTGTTGAAAACACAAATGACAACGTTCCTTTTTTTTTTGCACTTATATCCCGACCAACATAAGGTCCATTTGTAATACAACATGATAATGTACACTTACAGTGAGTGTACATTATCATGTTGTCCTTAGAGTGACTATCCTCATTTGTTGAAGAAGAAAAGCATTAATGTGGCTGAATAGCAATACATTCAAGTGGCAATTACACAAGGGACAGTCACTATGAGATGTCCTCATTTGTGACTGTCCTTACAGTGAGTGTACATTATCATGGTGTCTTTAGAGTGACTGTCCTCATTTGTTGAAGAAGAAAAGCATTAATGTGGTTGAATAGCAATACATTCAAGTGGCAATTACACAAGGGACAATCACTGTGAGATGTCCTCATGTGTGACTGTCCTTGTCACAAATGAGGACATCTCACAATGACTGTCCCTTGTGTAATTCAAGTGGCAATTACACAAGGGACAGTCACTGTGAGATGTCCTCATTTGTGACTGTCCTTACAATGAGTGTACATTATCATGTTGTCTTTAGAGTGACTGTCCTCATTTGTTGAAGAAGAAAAGCATTAATGTGGTTCAATAGCAATACATTCAAGTGGCAATTACACAAGGGACAATGTCATGAGCCGTGACATATTGAACTTAGTATAATAATAAAATGATTAGATGATATATAATAATCTATTATTAACGGTATATAACAATAATATATAATTATTATCAAAAGATAATAATAATATATAGTTAGCATAATAAGTAATATGTTAATTAAATAATATTAAAATATTAATAAATAATATAATTATGATTATAATTATAATATAAATTAATAATAAATAATTATTAATAAATTATATATATTATATTATAATAATATATTAAGTAATAATATTAAATCAATTATTGATATAATAATTTTAATATATAAATAATATTAATAAACCTCTCAATATAAAACAATATGTTATCACTATAATAATATTTATTATAATATTATTAATATTACTAACATCATTAATTATAATATTTAATAATAACAATAACATTAATAATAATAATAATAATAATAACGTTTAAAGCAATATCGAATATCTGTAATCGATATACATCTACATTAAACATCTGCATTATCTATCACGATGAGGAACGAAGAAGTGATACAACAATCACTAGTCATTACACATCGATACCATGAGAGGATGATTAATGAACCAAATACTATGAAGTCAAGATCAACATGATATGAATAAGGGATAGGTCGCTATGGGTTTCAGAAGATGTATTGATAAGCAAGAAGGATAACCATTCATATATTATAAATAATCATTAATTGCACAAGTTTAGACAATGACATATCCGATAAAGCAATATCAAACATGAAGACCCGCTAGCAAATATGCACCATCACTTCCTATGTTATCATGACAATAACATAAACTAGATTGAATTCTACTATCTATATCAATAGACACCACATAGGAGGATATCGACTAAAGGATTGAAAGATTATCGATTGTCTGAGATAAACCACATCTTGTAGAAACACAAAAGCATCAGTGATTATATCACAAGCTATTGATGAATGAGGCATCAGTCATGGATAATAAGTACAATGTATCCTTAAGTATTAACAGGAATGGAAGTCAATTTGAAGATCAAACTCCATTACCAGCAATCAACCAATAAATGGACAATTATCAGAAAATGATATCGACTTATATCAGAGTAGAAAGATTGGATATCATCATAACAATATGGGATAAGGCAAGAGTTAATATCGATTGACTAAATACTAATGATAGTTAGACCAAACTAATACAAACACAATGGATGTTAACTACTGGTTGCACTACCAATTAGGGAAGATTACCTTCATAAAAAGATTTGATATTGAGTCAATCTGGGAGTTATCTATGATCAGAAAATAATGAAATAATATTATGTGAACTGTCGGATTATGGAAAGGTGTGCTTAACAAAGGGACATGGAGGAAGAAACAAGACACGTCTCATTCATAGCATCTCTTCATTTGTTAAAGACAATATAAGAATGCATTCTCATCAGTCACTCAAGGCATCATTAGAACTTTATTTACTTATCCATATTTGGATATACTCAATAGAGCATCTGCCTTTGGCAGTTTGGTTTCAAGTTTATCATTGCAGATTAGAGACAACACCATGATTGCACAGATAGAAAGGATAGTCAGAAACAGCATCAATATTGGAAGTTGCAAGCATATAATTCAGAATCTGGAATAGCAACATATCACTCATAGCGATATTACACATTTGCATAATTACATCATCATATCAGACACAGCAAATACATTGCTGTAAGCAATACTTATTGATTGTATATCGATATTGTTTATATCAGACATACCATCATTATACTATCACTATAAGTGATAGGAAACATCATATTCATAGCATATTTCATATCATTATATCCGACAGTGCTATTAAACATATTGGTATCAATATCATCTTGCACACATATTGTGATTGAATCTGAAATAGCGGTTGATATCTTAAGTAACCTCCATTACTTAGTTTAATTGTAAGTATCTGATAGAGTAAGTCTGAGAAGTGGAGTAATTGTTCCTGTTTTCCAAGTTAGCCAAAAAGGGGACATTACAGACAATCACGGTGAGATGTCCTCATGTGTGACTGTCCTTGTCACAAATGAGGACATCTCACAATGACTGTCCCTTGTGTAATTCAAGCGGCAATTACACAAGGGACAGTCACTGTGACATGTCCTCATTTGTGACTATCCTTACAGTGAGTGTACATTATCATGTTGTCTTTAGAGTGACTGTCCTCATTTGTTGAAGAAGAAAAGCATTAATGTGGTTCAATAGCAATACATTCAAGTGACAATTACACAAGGGACAATCACTGTGAGATGTCCTCATGTGTGACTATCCTTGTCACAAATGAGGACATCTCACAATGACTGTCCCTTATGTAATTCAAGCGGAAATTACACAAGGGACAGTCACTGTGAGATGTCCTCATTTGTGACTGTCCTTACAGTGAGTGTACATTGTTGTCTTTAGAGTGACTGTCCTCATTTGTTGAAGAAGAAAAGCATTAATGTGGTTCAATAGCAATACATTCAAGTGGCAATTACACAAGGGAAAATCACTGTGAGATGTCCTCATGTGTGACTGTCCTTGTCACAAATGAGGACATCTCACAATGACTGTCCCTTGTGTAATTCAAGCAGCAATTACACAAGGGACAGTCACTGTGAGATGTCCTCATTTGTGACTATCCTTACAGTGAGTGTACATTATCATGTTGTCTTTAGAGTGACTGTCCTCATTTGTTGAAGAAGAAAAGCATTAATGTGGTTCAATAGCAATACATTCAAGCGGCAATTACACAAGGGACAGTCACTGTGAGATGTCCTCATTTGTGACTGTCCTTACAGTGAGTGTACATTATCATGTTGTCTTTAGAGTGACTGTCCTCATTTGTTGAAGAAGAAAAGCATTAATGTGGTTCAATAGCAATACATTCAAGTGGCAATTACACAAGGGACAATCGATCACTGTGAGATGTCCTCATGTGTGACCTTTGTGAAGGCAAGTGCCAATTTGTACCCAAGTTACCAATATTGTGGCAAAAGTGGGAATGAAGCATTTAGGGGTCAAATTGGGCAAAGAAGTGTAGAAGTGGCCTATGTGAGGTCTAAATAGCCTAACTAAGTCATGGTTAGGGTCTTATGGTGTTTGAACAATAAGTTTTGAACCAAAATCCCAAAGGTTGTAACAAGTTGTCAATGTTGTCATTCACAACATTGACAACATTTGTGCAAGGGAGCATTTTCGAGTAAGATGGTTATGTAACTATATGAAACCATTGAATTAGGCATCAGATCAACTATAAGAGGCCTCCATCGATCTGTGCAAAAGGTTGGGGGGAAAAACATTTGGAATTAAGAAGATTTGTAGAGTAACACGGTTTTAGTGAATTCTTGAGTTTTTTTGTTTCTTTGTTTTCAGTTGATTAATGGATTAGATAGCTCGCAGTGTCTATTGGAAAAGTTAGTACAAGTTGTTTTTTTATTCTGTGTTGTGTTTTTTTTGAGTTTTGAAGCATTCCAACTAGTTTGTTAATTCTTTTGTTAAGTACCCTATCATTGGTTTGAACCAGGCAGGTTGAACAAATGGAGTCTTAGCTCATCATTCCATTGTCAATTTTGTACGGGCTCTTGGAATGGGTGAGGAGACTCCATGTACTATATGTTTGGAAGGAGGGGCCCTGGGAAGCTCATTTTCTATGTTTGCAATGATGTCCTAGGTGAGTCAGTTGAGCACAGTTAGGGATGACAAATCATTACAAGAAGATTACAACAAGTTGAATGCATTGGTTGCTTCAACTAAAATCTCATGGAGAGGTAGACACACATCTAAAGAAGCCCCAAGTCAAATTAGAAGATTGGGTGAGTTTCTTTGGCTGCTAAGAAAACAAACTCTTAGTCAGACTGTCCAAGTTGTGTCAAAATACTTGTTTTCAGGCATGGCTGTAGCAGTTGGTGTACAAAAAATCTAGGAGGAGAAGACCTTAGATATCTTGGAGTTCTCAATAAAGGGCATCTGAATCCTAAGCCCTTTAGGTGGCTTAATATAAACAAAAAGGCTTGACAAAGGCCTAATTGCTAGCAGCCTATTTTTGGGTGCAATTGGCATGCATGGTTTGATGAACCGGATTGAAGTACTGATGAAAAGTATAGGTGAAGGAGTAATATTGAAACCAATAGAGGTCCTAGTGGCCAGCCTCTCCATGGAGTAAAGTTCTAGTTGAATGTGTTTCAATTTGTGAAGACAAGACTAGGAGTGTCCTAGTAGCTAGATTGGTATTGAGCAGAGTTCGTTGTATTTCTTGTTGGTGTGCACTAGTTGAAGGAGTGGGATCTTGGGTAGAGATACCTAAAGAGTGTAGGGATAGTTAAGTACCCTATCAAGTCAAAACATTGGCCTAAAGAGACCCTAGTGAAGGATAGGGAGTGAGCAAGACAAAGTGTTACATCAATTAACAAGATCATTTTTTGGTAATTGTGTACATTATCATGTTGTCTTTACAGTGACTGTCCTCATTTGTTGAAGAAGAAAAGCATTAATGTGGTTCAATAGCAATACATTCAAGTGGAAATTACACAAGGGAATATCACTATGAGATGTCCTAAGTGTGACTGTCCTTGTCACAAATGAGGACATCTCACAGTGACTGTCCCTTGTGTAATTGCCACTTGAATGAGGACAGTCACTGTAAAGACAACATGATAATGTACACAAGTACTGTGAAGGTAGTCGCAAGTTAGGGCTGTTTCATTGCATACCCGAAACAATGAAGACATTACAGTCCACAAAACGTTTGTGCTTGAAAGATGAACAAATAAAATTAAACTTCTAAATAACCAAAGCCGCTAACAATAAATTCAACACAGATATGTCCTCATTTCTGGGTATTTTAGCTCTCTAACAGCTGAATACCAGATTACATAATAATGACAAAAGAAAAATAAACCCAACGTACTCAGAAATTGTAGCTGTGATTTCGCGGAGGGAATCTCTCTCGGCGCTGTTGAAAACACAAATGACAACGTTCTTGTTTTTTTTGCCCTTATATCCCGATGTGATTTCGCGGAGGGTTACGGTGCTGTTGAAAACACAAATGACAACGTTCCTTTTTTTTTTTGCCCTTATATCCCAACAACATCGCAATTGCAAGTTAGGGCTGTTTCAATGCATACCCGAAACAATGAAGACGTTACGGTCCACAAAATGTTTGTGCTTGAAAGATGAACAAATAAAATTAAACTTCTAAATAACCAAAGCCGCTAACAATAAATTCAACATAGATATGTCCTCATTTCTGGGTATTTTAGCTCTCTAACAGCTGAATACCAGATTACATAATAATGACAAAAGAAAAATAAACCCAACGTACTCAGAAATTGTAGCTGTGATTTCGCGGAGGGAATCTCTCTCGGCGCTGTTGAAAACACAAATGACAACGTTCTTGTTTTTTTTGCCCTTATATCCCGATGTGATTTCGCGGAGGGTTACGGCGCTGTTGAAAACACAAATGACAACGTTCTTATTTTGTTTGCCGTTATATCGTGATGTGATTTCGCGGAGGGTTACGGCGCTGTTCAAAACACACATGACAACGTTCCTTTTAAATTTTGCGCTTATATCCCGACAACGTCGTAATTGCGACAGTTACAAATGTATTGTCGTCGCAAATTGCGACGGTGTCGGGCTATATTTGAAAAAAAAAGAGCAAAACCACATGACATTTGCCTGCCGTCGCAAATGGCCATCGCAATGTGACCCCAAATGTATTAGTGATAGGATCTTGCGAGTACCTTTTCATGGGCCTCATATAGAGTATGATACACAGCTAAGAGAGGGCACTTTGGCACTACGGGCCATATTTTGAGATGATTTAGTGATGGGTCAGGCCATCTCGTGGGATGATCTGATTAGCCAGTATGGAGCAGGTCACAGGTTGGTGGTTGTATTAGAAGCATATCTAAGCTACTATCAGATGTCAGATCAAGGACAACATGGTTTGGAGTGTGGTTGGGGATGCGTGATACACAAGATGTTAGATCGGCCTCCAATGAGATTTGGATGGGGTGAGTGCATGCTCACACAGATGTATCATGAGATGCACAAGATCATGTATCGGGGTACTAGGAGCATGGCAGCAAGTGTCTTTGTTCTACAGATCTAGGCCTAGGAGCATCTTCCCATATGTAGGCTGATTTTTCATGATACTAGGTAGCCACTAGAGCCCTATATATATAGGTAGGCAGGGTCTATGACTCAGCCAGCGTTGGATAAGATGGAGCAGTGGTGAGGTTAGCTAGATGACATGATAATAGTTGTATGGCAGCCGTGGGTGAGGACAGAGGTATGGGATGATGCTAGGCATGATCTCCCACATATGTTCTTTTCATGTCCTTTGATAGGGCATACCATCAACATTATTGAGAGATTCCCTCTTACACGGGTCTTGAGGTAGTTTGGTAGGCCTCAGGATGTATCACAGGAGTATTTTGGTTATGCTCACTTCACCGATGAGGTGAAGAAGGGCTAGCAGCTAAGGTTAGATTAGGGACACTGCATGATTGAGGCACAAGTAGTGCTAGCCCAGTGAGACTACATTTTGGTAGTTATGGATGCAAGTGTGACGCTAGCTTATCAAGAAAATTTATTAGCACACCCATACCCATGTTTCATAGATCTTGTAGGTATGGTCCAGCATGTATAGTAGGTGGTTTAGCAGCACCCTGCACATTAGTAACAGGTGCCACAATAACAACAGGTACCATAGCAGTAGTAGGTACCACAGTAGCAGCTTGTGCAGCAATAGAGGGTACTGAGATAGAGGACCAAGTAGGTAGACATTCCTCCTAGGCTGATGGGTTCAGACTCAGGTGTAGGTAGTAGTGATACATAGGATAGGTCTACTAGGTAGATGACTGAAGACACAACACAATAGCAGCATCCTAAGGAAACAGATATGCAAGATTAGGCTACACAAGGACCACCTCCTGGAGATCAGGTCATGCAGTTACATGATGCATTACGGAGGAGCCGGGAGAGGGTACGACAAGTCTAGAGAGAGCTAGCAGATCAAGATATATAGGTTGCTATTCGGGACACCCAAATTGTAGAGAGGGATAGAGAGATCTAGGAGTTGCGAGATGGTATGGATAGATTACAGATTGAGGCCCGATATGAGGCTACCCAGGTAGCTTACTATTATGCAGCTTATGTCAGTTGAGTTCCAAAGCTAGCAGATCAAGTTCTACAGTTTTCAAAGTATGCTGGAGCACCAGAATTTCCATAGGGACCTCCCCCATAGGCACCACCACAAGGACTACCATCGGAACCTATGCCTCCACCTCCACCTCCTCTAGGTGGTGATGGTCAGAGTTAGAGTAGATCATGATATACATTGTAGCCCCATTTTTGATAGACTGTGCTCGAATAGCACCATTTTTTTTTACTGACATTCATTGATCGATATATATATATATATATATATATATATATATGAGCTTGAATTTTGGTATCATTGTACATGTGTATAAATTGCTTTTATGTTGATGTTTTATGAGATGTTTCCTATATGATTAGATGAGTAGATATGAGATGCAAATGGTTCCTTTATGTATATGCAAATGAATGTGTACATGTTTTATTTTATATATATGTATGCAATGCATGATGCAATGATAGATGGTATATGCATAAATACAAATGTATGGTTTGATTTATGCTTATAGTGAATGCACATGTATATGAATATGTAGGTGTAGAATGTATGCATATGAGTTTATGGAAATGCACTTTGTGAATGCCATGGAAATGTAATGTATGTGGTACTAATCATCTTGTGTAGGATTTTGCAATACATGATAGGTACTAACCAAAAGAATGTTTGAAGATCGAGAGTGAGGATCAGACACTTGTGCAGCCAAGATGAACCTAGGACATAAGATGAGAACCCTCAGTGAATAAATCTAGAAGAAGACAATAAAGTGAGCATCTGAATACTGTCTCAATGCAAGCCTATAATGAAAATGCAAGCCTAAGCTAAATGCAACCCCTAGGACTTGGTTGTTGGACCCATTAGATATTATCATCATAGAGTTTTTAGTACTAAACGATCATAGGATGTCATACAACCCTCACTGACATTACAATCATGAGAATATGAATATGACATTAGTCCTAGATTTTTCAGAATGAGGTGTAAGAATTAAGGCACAAGAAGCCAGAATGACTTGAACACCTATTCCTTTTAATTTAGCAAGTTAACATAAGCATCAAAGCACATTTGCTAGAATGACCTAAATGTTTCTTGCATAAAAATACCAGACACGTGAGAGTTCCTCCTTTTGCTAAGTGAATGATAAGAATTTTTAAGAATGCTCGCAGTGACCCTTACATTCACTTAGCAGGACGAGCATCAAAAATTTCACTTGTAGTCAATAGAAGTCACTCAAACAGACAATGAGAAGAATCAACCTCACCAAAGCCTCCATATAAAAGGAGTCAAGGTACACATGGCCATTCAACATGAGATGAAGGCTCTCATAGTGGAAACCCCTCTTACATGGATCTCTTGATCATTGGAACTAAACTAGCAAATAGAGAGCAAAGAAAAGATCATGCCCCCAGTCTTCACTTCTCTCAATCAAGATAGACGTATTGGAGTTTCTCAAGGAGGAATGATAAAGAAAAAGAACAAACACACAAGGAAAAGCTCAACATGCATCATAGAATTACAAATCTAGTTTCAATTTAAGGGGATTGATGTCAGATCAGAAGTATCTAGCATGAGAAGTCTCAATAGGATATTGACAGTAGGAAAACATAGTGAGAATCACTGGTGATAGATGTGAGAGACAGTCTCAACAAGAAATCAGAGTGCTAACAAATTATCAAGAGGCAAACATAGTGAGAACCACTAGTGACTGATACAAGAGATCCTCAAAGAGAGAGATCTGAGAGCGAACGAAACATTAGAAGGAAGACGTAGTGAGAAACATTGGTGATTGATGTACAAGGGATCTTCAAGGAGAGAAATCTCAATAATAGCTAGGCAGCCGTAGGTAGACACAGTGAGAACCACTGGTGACTGATGCAAGGAAAATCCTCTGAAAATGATAGGACAATGCCCCCTAGACCAAGAAGGTGCCCCCAAGTGTGACCAGTTTCAATCCATGTAGAGTCGAGCATAATCTTGAAGATAACTGAGAGCAAGTGCATGAGCTAGCAAACTAAAGCAGGAAAGCAAGAGCCAATCAGTGTTGTAATAGGTATAGCATTGGGGAATAAGAGGCACCTATTTACCAGGTTTTCACCATCTTGGTAGAGATTCTATTTTTGCTACCATGATGCTTGTTTGCCAGGTTTTCATCAATGGCACATTTTATTTTTCTTTTTCAATTTTTTTGTACTTTTCTCTTTTTTTTTTTTTTTTGTACTTTTCTCTTTTTTATTTTTTTTTGTATTTTTCTCTTTTTTATTTTTATTTTTTTATTTTTCTCTTTTTTATTTTTTTTGTATTTTTTGTATTTTTCATTTTTTTTGGTATTATCAAGGTGCCTGTTTACCAGGTTTTCACCAGGATAATAGATGCATCAAAGCACCTGTTTACCAAGTTTTCACTAAGATCATTTTTTCAGGATATTTTGCAATTTTTAGGTTTTTTTCAAAAATAAGTATGTACAGGAGCATTCTAAAGATGTCTCAGCTGTAGAATCTTTTTAGGTGTAGAGCATTGATCAACTCTTTGAGTTGTTCTCCTTTAGTAGTAGAGAGTTGATAGGCACCAGACCCAAATGCTGTAGTGATAATATACAGACCGAGCCAGTTTGGTTCAAACTTTTCCTTCTGGATCCATTGTTGTTGATTCTTGGGGTTTTCTCTTAGGACAAGATCACCCACTTGGAATTACCTTGGTCTAACCTTCTTGTTTTAGCTCGTAGATATCCTCTTCTGATATGCTCGGAGGTGATCAAATGCCACTTTCTGATGTTCATCTAGTAGTTCAAGCTCTTGTAGCCAAGATATTCTGATATCATCATCAATAATGAGGCCTTTCAAAGAGACTCACAAAGTAGGAATCTCAACCTCAATTGGTAGCACAACTTTCATTCCATAAACCAAAGTGAAGGGCGTGGCCCCTATCGGTGTTCTTATACTTGTGTGGTAAGTCCATAGAGCTGGATTAACCTAGAGATCCTAGTCTCTACCAGATTTGTGAATTGTGTGATGCAGGATCTTGAGAATTGTCTTGTTAGATGCTTATGCCTATCCATTACCCTGGGGATAATAGATGGAAGACTAGTGCTGAATGATCTTGAACTTAGTGCATAAATCTTTTAGATCCTTATTCTTGAATTGCCCCCCATTGTCAGTGATTATTGAGGAGGGTACACCATATCTGCAGATGATGTAATTTAGTATAAACATGGACATAGATTTTCCATCAGCTATGGTAAGAGGCACTGCCTCAACCCATTTAGTAAAATAATCTATAGCAGTGATTATGAATTTTTGCCCTTTTGAGGAAGAAGGATGAATTTGGCTCACCAAATCAAAGGCCCATTGTTGAAACAACTAGAAACTGATGAAGGGAATGAGCTCCTTAGCGGGAGCATGAATCAAATTTCTATGAAGCTAACATTGTTTACAAGATTTGGCATATTGTATAGCATCATTTTCCATGTTCACCTAGTAGTAACTAGCTCTAATAAGTTTATGAGCTAATGTCAAACCACTCGAATGAGAAGCACAGATACCTTCATGCACCTCAGCTAACACACATTTGGACTTTTTGGGCTCTAAACACCTAAGGAGGGTACCGTTTAGACCTCACCTATACAAGTCATTAGCTACAATGACATAGCATGAATCATTGTGGATTAGGTGACATTTTTTGTTCCAAGTATAAGTGTCTAGAATAATCTGGTCTCCGAGGTAGGAATAGATATGACGGTAATAGGATGAATCATGTTTGATGACTAAATAGATCATCCCAGATTCAGGGGTATTGTAGGATGGCTAGTGTAATGTCTCCACCAGGAATTCATGTTTGAAGTCATTTTCTGGCATTTGTAACATAGAGGCAAGAGTAGCCATCACATTAGCTACTTTATTATCTGCTCTTGGAATCTATTGGAAAGTGATGTGAGAAAAATACTTCTTGAGATCATCAACCATCCATTTATAAGGAACTAGCTTATCATCTTTTATCTGATAAATATCATTGACCTGATTGATAACCAACTATGAGTCTCCAAAGATTTTAAGCTCATCCACACACCATTCAATAACTATCTTTATGCCATTGATCAGAGCTTCATATTCAGCAATGTTGTTTGTGCAAGGGAACAACATTTTATATGCCTTTGGTAAAGAATATCTTTGTGGTGTGATAAGCAATATTCTGGCACCTGACCCCTGCTAGGTGAAAGATCCATTGAATAACATGTTTCATGTTTGATATGTAAGGAGCATTATGGACTCATCTGGAAACTTAATGTTCAATGGGTGATGATCCTTGAGAGGAGCTTCTGCCAACTAATCTACAATTGCTTGTCCTTTAATAGCCTTTCTTTCCACATACTCAATGTTAAACTCACTGAGTATCATGACCCATTTTGCCAGTCTACCTATGAGGGAAGCTTTGTTGAGTAGATACTTTAATGGATCAATTTTAGCAATGAGATGTGTGGTGTGAGTGAGCATGTAGTGCCGTAGTTTTTGTGAAGAAAATACCACTGCTAAGAAAGCCTTCTCAATAATAGAATAATTCATTTCATAAGAGACTAAAGTTCTACTAATGTAATAAATGGCTCTCTCTTTGTTGTTATGATCTTCTTGGGCCAAGAAAGTACCCAGAGATGTATCTTTAGCTGAAATGTAAAGGATGAGTCACTTCCCATGAAAAAGAAGGCATCAAGATTGGTGGATTTGCAAGATATTATTTGATCTATGTGAGCCCTTTGTCACAGTCTTTGATCCACTCATAAGTCACACCTTTATGTAGAGTCTTGGTGAATGGTTATGACTTATCGACTAGTTGTGCAATGAAGTGTTGAATGGATTCTAGTCTACCCTGAATTCCTCTCATCTATTTGATGTTCTTTGGTGGAGGCATGTCCATGATAGCTTGAAATTTATCAGGATCTACATCTATGCCTTTAGCAAATATGATATAACCCAATAGCTTTCCAGAAGTGACACCAAATGCACACTTTTTTGGATTGAGTCTTAGACTGAATTGCTCCATTTGATCTAGTATAGGACCTAGATCTACAAGATGTGTCTTCCGTTGCATGCTTTTAGCCAAAGTATCATCTACATAGTCTTCCATTATTTTGTGCATCATGTCATGAAAGATCATGGTAACAGCCCTTTGACGTATAGCCCTAGCATTCTTGAGTTTGAAGGGCATGACATTCCAACAAAAGTTTCCCCATGCACATGTAAAGGCTATTTTCTCTTGGTCCTCTAGCGTAATTTTGATTTGGTTGTAACCAGAGAAACCATCCATTAGTGAATACATTTCATAGCTAGTTGTCATATCTACAATCATGTTGATGTTGGGTAATGGAAAATCATCATTAGGACATGCTTTTTTTAAATATCTAAAGTTTGTGAAGACCCTAATAGACTTATCATGTTTTGTAACTAGAACAATATTAGAGATCCACTCTACATAGTCAATTTCTTTGATAAAACTAGCCTTGAGAAGTTTTTCTAATTCAACTTTGACTAAGAGTGCCACATGTGGATGCATCTTACGAAGCTTTTATTTGACAGGCTTCACACCTAGTGCAATAGATAGATGATGCATGATTAGATTAGGATCCAATCCAGGCATATCAAAGTAAGTCCATGAAAAATTGATTTTCTTGCTTCGAAAGAAATTGGTGAATTCTTCTTTCTCTTCTGTAGATAGTGATTGTGCCAGATGAATAATCTATGGTGTAGCTTACGTGCCCAAGCTCACAAGTTGGGTTGGCTCAATCAACATTGATGATCTTTCTTGAAAATGGCTGGGAAGTGTATCATGTATCCCATCCTCAGGTGCCTCAAAGAGGTTTTCACCCTCGGATACGTCTTTTATTTTTATTTTTTTTGGCTCTGACATGCCACAATGTGGTTTTCACCATCAGAGCACCTATTCTTTTTTCTTTTAATTTTGTGACTAAGATACTTGATATAAGTTTCAGTCATGTTGACACTACTTTCACTGGTGGAGAACATTACAGATTCAACAACATTAAGATAACAAGCAAGAGTATAGTCATTCTGGAACATAAGGACTTCACTAGCTGGAGAGGGAGAGTTCCAGTTGATAAGATTGGGATGGCAGAGTGAAAGAGATGTGGCGAGTTCAAGTGCATTCATAGTATAGTCATCGAAAGCATGGACAAGAAAGTTGAGACCTAAAGAAATCTCATCCAGAGGTGTTTTTGATTCCTCTTTAGTCCTCACAGTAGAAGTAGAGGGAATGTTAACATTAGTGGAATCACACTTGGTCATCCTAACACTAGACCCTTCACCTATTTTGAGAAGGCTTTCATACACATGAACAACATCTATATCTTTATCAAAAGTTACATCAAATAGAGAATCAAACTCATACTCATGTGAATCAGTGATGCTTGATATGGGAATTCCATCAACACTTGTTGTACCATCTAACTCATTTTCATCTCTTGAAGCACTGATGGTTTGTTGAAGTTGATCTTGTTTAAACTACTCTTGGAAAGATGATGGTATGTATTGTTCACCCTGAAAACTGGGATTGTTAGTTTTCCTTGCTCTCCATTGTTCATATGTGAGTAGATGCACTAAAGTGGTGTCATTAGAATCACTATTAGTCTCTACCAGATTGATAAGTATAATAGGATCATCTGGTTCTGCAAAGAATGTGGTGAGATTCGGAGGCATAGGATAGGGAAAGGTATCTTCATCAAAGTTGTCCTCTGGTTTTTTAGCTAGAGTAGTGTTTCAGGTTCTGGCTGGCATTCTGGTTCTAGTATAAATTTGTTAATCCCTAAATGAAACAGGATTTTCCTAAAGCCTGGACCTCTTGTGTCCTTGGTTCGATGACCTATGGCTTCAATTGGTTCAAGTAATCCATTGTCATTCACCCCTATAGGGCCACTCCCTTTGTAACCAAAGCACTTCATGATTTTGAAGGCTTCATTATATGGTTCTTGTTCTAAGTCATGAGCTAGAGTGATTTGTTCAAATGTATCTTTTTCCTTATAGATCCAAGCTATAATTTCTCTTTCCTCATCCTCATCTTCTAGCGGCATTGTGGCCCTTAGAAAGGCACCATCATAGACTATTTGAGGGGAAGCATCAGAAGGATTATTACTCTTAGAAGGTCTCCCATAGGAACAGGGAGATGGAGGAAAAGTTGTTAACGACAACACAGGTTCAATCTGATAACCTCCCATGCCAGTATCTTTGAGTTTAAGGGTCTGTTCCATTTCTTTGAGTTTGGCATCGTAGAATTTAGTAGACTCTCTATTAGTTGGGACAAAGCTGTCTATAGATTATATGAGTGTATTGCAAGAATAGTTGGTATTGGTAGGTACTATCACTTCCACTTTATGGAATGGAAAATTGATACATTGATGATATGTGGATGGAACCGCCTACATTTCATGGATCCATGGTCTTCCCAATAGTATATTATATGAAAGGGGAATGTCTAGAACTTGGCAGATGACATCCCTCTCTATAGGTCCAACATAGATTGACAACACAACTAGACCTTTGGATTTTTGTTCCTCTTCCTCATATGCCTTAATAGTAATCTTCTTGTGGGCATCTATGCAGTCTTCATCATAGCCTAATTGGGTGAGCAGCTTAGCAGAGAAAATATTAAGACCAATGCCATTATCAATGAGGATGCAGTGGACCCGCTTTGGGCCAATCATAACTTCAATGTGCAAAGGATCATTGTGAGGATAGCTCAGTGAATGGTCATCTTCCTCAGAGAAAGATAGATAATGGGGTGAGGTCAAGTGAGCCACCATGGATTGAAACTGATCAAGATCCAAATCTTTTGGGATATTTTCCTCAGCAAGGGCTTTATCAAGAATCTCCCTATGAGTAGGCGAGATCTTCAATAGCTCAAAGATAGTGATTTGAGCCTTGGTGCATTACAACTAGTCCAGAATGCTATAATCATTAGTGCTAGGTGGGGGAACTGATTTTGAGTTCTTGTTGGTAGGACCAACAACATCTTTATCCATATTTTGCTTCGGTGAAGATGTAGAATGGTCAGGATCCTTAATGGTGATCTTCGCATGAGCTCAGGTAACAATGTTCACACAATCCTAAGATTGTTCTAGTTCAGAAGAGTGAGAAATAGTGACTCACAAGACAAATGAAGTCTTAGGTTTAGGAGCATCCTTGCTCCCTTTGATAGTGATCACATCATAGTATTCAACCTCAACAGATTCAATCATATTGATGACATTGTCATTGGTAGTGTATGTGTAGTTAATTTTAGTGTTGGCATTCTTAGTCTTGGAAGATTTTCCCTTCTCGTGAGGAGGAAAGGGGTCTTTGAATGCATGATGGTCTGAATTTTTGTTATGGTTGTCCATAACAATGTTGCCATTGTTAATAAGATCTTGGATCTTATGGTGCAGCTGAAGGCAGGTAGAAGTTTTATGACCCTTGTTTTGGTGATAATCATAGTATGTGTTTTCATTCCACCAATGAGGTCACTGTTGCAGATCATAGAGACATGAATTGTCCAAAGGAGTGAGTATTTGGTTTTACACAAGAGTCTATTGTAGCCTTCTCAGTGGCTTTGACCACCTGTATACTAGAGGTAAGATTAAAAATAGACTTGGAAGGTTTTGGCATGACATTTTCAACAACTCTGCCATTCACAACATCTCAATTTTTTTTGACAAACTTACCCTTGTCTTTGTTCAAGGGGGAAGGCCCCTATTTGTCATCCTTGTTCAAAGTCAACTCTCCTTTCTTGACCATAAATGCTTCTATTCTCATAGCTTGTTTAATCATACTATCAAAAGTTAGGGGACCTTACAACTATACTTGATATCCAAAATTGGGAACAAGATTATCAAAAAAGATGTCGAGTTTTTCAGACTCAGGTACTTTGCGAGGATATTTTGTAGAAAGTTGTCTCCATCTTTGGAGAAATGCTAAGAAAGGTTCCCCTTATCATTGTTTCAAATTGAAAAGGTCTCAGACGTTAACCAGATGCTGAATATTATGTGAATAATGTTGGAGAAACAAATTAGCAATCTCATCAAAAAACTTTATGCCAATGGGTAATTGAGAAAACCACTCTATAGCTGGCCCACCCAGGCTACAAGGAAAGAGGTGCATGAGGTAAGTTTGATCATGTATGAACTCCATAGATAGATCTCCAAACTCTCTCAAATGATCCTGGGGATCAATAGTACCTAGATATTTGTCATACTTAGGAAGCTCTACACCTTTGGGAAATGGCGGCATGCGAAGACTTTAATCAAAGGGGAAAGGACAGATGTTTTCCAGTGTGAACTATTGTATTGGTTTGTCCTTATCCTTCACAAGTTGATTGATTTGGTCTTGCATATCTCTAACCATCTTTTGTAGCTTAGCGGTTTCAGTCTCCTCTTCTTTGGTGACAAATGTCTCAACTTTGAAATATGGGGGTAACTTGGGTCCTTGTTTAGCCAGTTCTAGAAAATATTTCTCCTTCTCTTCTATGAGGATAATTTCCATCATCTTAAGAAGACTCTTGTTGGATTTTGTAGCATCTATGTCATTTTGGGTAATCTCATCATCATCATTACCAAGAATCTCATAAATTCTTGGGGCTTGATCTTGATTTTGGTCATTTTGAGAGTGATAGTGATATTGTTGCTGGTTGTTTTGAGATTGATCATGATGTTGGTCATTCTTAGATTGATCATGACTTTTTTTGTACTCACCCTCTTGAAATAGGAATGGGTCTCCCATCTTGTCAGTGTGCAAGTGTGTAAAGTGCACAAACTTAGTATGAGCGTGTGTAGTATGCCGAGAGCTTGTAGCTAAGGTAACCTTTGTTGTGTCAATAGGTTTGAAAGGGTCGATATGATCAGTAGGGTCAATAGGATCAAATGGGTCGATAGGGTCGATATAGCCAATAGGACTAGTTTGAGAAAGTGGCCCTTTATGAAACAGTGGGTTATGAATACCACTTTCTATTACCATGGTGGTCAAATTCAAAACTAAGATCATCTTCATTAACAATGCAACTGAAATCTTCATTACATGAAAATAGAAATGGGAAGTCCACAGAGCTCACCTCTTTCTCAACATTTACCAGAGGTGGTGTAAAGATAGGAACTATATGCGGCTGAAAGCATCAAGATATCCACCATCTTTTGGGTTTTCATTTTATTCTTCTTCTTCACATGCATGTTCTTTCTCTTTTTGTTCTTGCACAGGAGGTCTCTTCTTGATGAGAATAGAGCTATAGTGATGAAGGGTGCTCCCCTTAATACCACAAACACATAACAGAAATAGAGAAACAACAACAGTATGCAAGAACAGAAAATTGGCTTCTTATTATCTCCACAAATGTGGAATTACAAACTTTCAGAATTACAATATGCAAAGCCCCATGGGAATTCCCTTACAATATTCTGTAGGACAAAGCCTCGAATTATTGCCCAGATCTACTACCCAGAACTATTCTGAACTGCCTAAGACAATAATACAGCCTTCCTTATATAGGCAATTTTCCACCGCTTGGGAAGGTTCCAGAATTTTTAGCCAATAAGGCCGACCAAACTTAGAATTATTTTATTTTACATTTTATTACATCACAGTCGGCTCAAGATAACCTTTGAAACCTGAACAGAAATTTTGAAGAAAATTATTTTTCGCCATTTCAGGTGGCCCAACTTCCAAAGACCATAAGTCATCACCCGTTGACCCGCTCGGCTATTATAACCCCATTTCAGAAACGCCACGAAGTGCTCTACAGGCTTGACCCGCGCAAGCACTTGTCACCCAAATTTTTGACCTCATTCGGGGCCTCTAAAGCCTTCAAAACTGAGTTCAAAGTTTCTGTACCCTGCTGCCAATACCGAAAATCTTCAATATCTTCCAATATACACTTGATCTGGCAATGAAACTTTACTGGCAGACTTATATGACCAAAATGAACCTCCAAGAAAGAAATCAGATCATTCTGAGCACATATGAAAATTACCAAAAATAGTAACTTTCCATAAATAGTAGCTCTGCACAAAATAGCCCTTATTGAATTCAAAAATAGAAATATTTTTGGGTGATGCAAGATTGCTCTTACACCCAGGATGCTCCTGCATCAGACACCCAGGGTAATTTGAGAAGTGACCCTGTCACGACTCAGGTGTGCAGAGGAAAACTAAGACGGTTAACCTCCTCCTTTGTTAGCCATGATGAATCTTCAATAGGTCCTCCTTTCCACTTGACCAGATATTCTTCATATGTCATGTTCCTTGTGCTTCTGCCAACACGACTATCCAGTATATCTTCAATCTCCTTAGTGTCTGAACTAGTTGCTGGAATACTCCACTGCGCTGCTGTGATCTCATCTTCAACACCTCCTTCATGATACTTTGTCAAATCTGAAATGTTAAACACTGGTGAAATATTTAGCTCAGTAGGCAATTCTACCTCATATGCGTTTCCTGAATCATGTTTCTTCAATATCCTGCATGGTCCAAACTTCTTCATTTTCAGCTTGTTATATGTACCAACTGGAAACCGCTCCTTCCGCAAATGAACCATGACTTCATCACCAACCTGAAATTCCTTATACCTCCTTTTCTCATCTGCCTTAGCCTTATACTGTGCGTTCATCTTGGTAATATGCTTCCTCACCTCCCCATGGATGTTCTTCAAGTGTTCTGCAAAATCTTCAGCTTCAGCACTACTTATTTCTCCTTTATCTATCTTCCTCAAGTCAGATGCATTTCTTGGACTACTTCCATATACAATCTGGAATGGTGATTTACCAGTGCTCCTATTGACAGAATTATTGTATGCAAATTCTGCCTGTGGTAAAATCAAGTCCCATCCTGTTGGCTTATCTCCAACCAAACATCTCAGCAAATTTCCAAAACTCTTATTCACCACCTCTGTTTGTCCATCAGTCTGTGGATGATGTGATGAACTGAACTTCAAATCTATCTTTAACTTCTTCCACAATGTACGCCAGAAATATCCAACAAACTTAGTGTCTCGATCTGAAACTATGGTCTTTGGCAAACCATGAAGTCTCACTACTTCTCTGAAAAACAATTCTGCTATATGAACAGCATCATTAGTCTTCTTGCAGGGAATGAAATGTGCCATCTTCGAGAATCTGTCAACTACCACAAAAATTGAATCGTGTCCCCGTTGAGTCCTCGGTAAACCAAGAACAAAGTCCATACTGATATCCTCCCAAGGCTTCTCTGGTACAGGTAATGGCTGATACAATCCTGTATTCTGCTTCACTCCTTTCGCCATCTAACATACTCTGCACCTCTGTACAAACTTCTTCACATCTTGCTGCAACTGCGGCCAATAATAATTCTCACTAACCAAACCAACGGTTTTATCACGACCAAAATGTCCAGCCAATCCTCCACTATGCTTCTCCTTGATGAGATTCTCCCTCATAGCACTTCGTGGAATGCACAAATGACTCCCTCTGAATAGCATATCATCCTGGATGATGAAATCCAACCATTTCGTCCTGTCTAGAGTAACAGGTTCTGTACAAGCTTTCCAAGCTTCACCAAAATCAGGATCCTCTGGATACAAATTTTTGAGTTCCTTGAACCCAATCACTTCAATCTGCATTTCTGTCAGCAATAGTTGCCTTCTGCTAAGAGCATCTGCAACCTTATTAGACTTTCCACTCCTGTGTTTCAAAACAAATGTATAACTCTGCAAAAACTCAACCCATTTCAAATGCCTTTGATTCAATTTTCTTTGACTATTCAAATATTGCAAAGCTTGATGATCAGTATACAAAACAAACTCCTTAGGAAGCAGATAGTGCCTCCACTTTTTCAATGCTTGAACTATAGCATAAAATTCTTGATCATAAACAGAATATTTTCTCTTGGCATCATTTAATTTCTCACTAAAATAAGCAACAGGTTTACCTTCTTGGCTCATAACAGCTCCTATTGCAGTACCACTAGCATCACAATCTACTTGAAACACCTTGTTAAAATCTGGAAGTGCTAAAACTGGTTGTTCTGTAACTTTTTGTTTCAACAATTGAAAACTCTTTTCTGCCCCATTAGTCCACTTAAACTCTTTTCTATCCCCTCTCATTGTTTCAGTCAAGGGTCCACAAATGCTGCTAAAATTTTTGATAAACTTTCTGTAAAAGTTAGCTAAACCATGAAAAGATCTTACCTCGGTAGCACTCCTTGGAGTAGGCCATTCAAGGATAGCCTGTACCTTCTCTGGGTCCATTTTTAGACCTTCTGCTGAAACTACAAATCCCAAATACACTAACTCTTTCTTCACAAAACTACACTTTTTCAAATTAATCAAAAATTTCTCTTCTCTTAGCTTCTCAAATACCATACGAATATGCATCATATGCTCATCCAATGTCTTACTAAAAATCAAAATATCATCTAGGTAAACAATGACAAACTTACCCAAAAATTCTTTCAGAACCTCGTTCATGAGCCGCATGAAAGTGCTCGGTGCATTGGTTAGCCCAAAAGGCATGACTAACCACTCATACAGTCCTTCCTTTGTCTTGAAGGTAGTCTTCCATTCATCTCCCTCCCTGATCCGAATCTGATGATATCCACTTTTCAGATCTATCTTTGAAAAATACACAGCTCCACTCAAACAGTCCATAATATCATCCATTCGTGGCAATGGAAACTTGTACTTGATTGTGATCTTGTTTATTGCTCTGGAATCTGTACACATCCTCCACTCTCCATTCTTCTTTGGTGCTAATATCGCAGGTACAGCACAAGGACTCAGACTCTCTCGAATCAACCCCTTCTGCAATAACTCATGTACTTGTCTGTTCAACTCTTCACTTTCTGCTGGTGTCATTCTATGTGCTGCCTTGTTTGGCAAACTGGCTCCTGGAATCAAATCCATCTGATGACTGATCTTCCTTACCGGTGGTAATCCATCAGGTACATTATCAGATACAATATCCTGAAACTCATTCAACAAATCTGCAACCTCTACAGGTACATCCTCTACTTCTTCTTTACCAACTTTTGGAATTAAAGCAAAACACACATGCTCATGCCTCATACCATCTAGGAATTTTCTTCCATCAACAAATGTTATTCTTGCATTACCACATATCTTTTCTTCAGTCTCCTTCAATGGTTTTAGCTTATGCCGCACGCCATCCTTTGTTAGGGAATAGGTATTTGCACGACCATCATGTACAGCACATCTGTCAAACTGCCATGGTCTACCCAACAACATATGACATGCATCCATAAATATGATATCACACAATACCTCATCTTGGTATCCACCAATCTTGAACTTCACCAGGCATTGTTCATTGACCATGACCTTGTGGTCATCCTGTACCCAGGCAATCCGATATGGATGTGGGTGTTTCTGTCTCTTGAGCTTCAAATTTGTCACCATCTCTTCTGACACCAAATTGTCAGTGCTTCCACTATCAATAATCACATCACAACATTTACCTTCACACTTGCACCTGGTGCGAAACAGGCTCCTCCTTTGCTCAGGTTCATTCTCACCACTCAACAGGACTCTTCTGTTAATCAACGTTTCTCCTCTTTCAGCATCTTCAGAATTTGATGATCTGGCATCTTCATCTACATGTGCAACTCTGGCCTGGCCTTCATTTCTCCTGTCTGTTCTGCCTTGGCGCTGAGGACATTCAAATGCCCTATGACCTTCTTCTCCACAGTGAAAACATGTTCCACGGAAACCACCTCTTCCAGATCCTTGTCCTCTTCCTCTTCCTCTTTGATCTCTATTATTCTGATCCTGGAAGTGATTGGAATTATTTCCTCGCTGATTCTGACTGCTACTGGCCTCATCCTTCTTTTTCGGATCTTCATTTCGACCACCATATGATCATCCACCAGATCGTCCACCGCGACCTCTTCCATTTTGTTTGCTCTCAAACTTTTTGTTCAACTTTTCCTCTACTTTTAGGGCAAACTGGTATGCCTCTTCAATACTGTTCATTCGAACCAGATTCAGCTCCTCCTGAATGCTCGGCCTTAACCCATTAAGGTATCGGGCAACTTTCTCCTTATCAGCTTCGGCATGGCCTGTTCTGATGAGAAGTCGATAGAACTCCTTTGTATACTCCTGAACAGATCTTCCTACTTGCTTCAAACTCTACATTTTCTTCAGTAGGTCAAGCTCATAATCAACAGGAATGAACTATCACTTCAATTTATCCACCATCCGATCCCATCTCATGATTTTCTCCTTTCCCCTTCTATTTCGCTCCAACTGAATCTCTTGCCACCATATCTTCGCATGACCTTTCAGTCTGGCCTTCGCAAATTTGACCCTATCAGGATCCTCAACATCCTCATACTCAAAATATTCCTCACATTCATTGATCCAGTCGATCAATTCCTCTGGGTTAAGATTTCCAGAAAATGTAGGAACCTCAATCTTAGGTCTTTTCCCAATCTTGGAAATCACCCGAAAAAGTCTTTCTTCCTCCTGGTTCACAATTTCAGCTTCTCCTTCTTGATATTCTTCTTCGGCTTCATCCTCGCTTTCATCTCTGACATTAAGATTCATTCCTCTGCGAATCTCTTCTTGCAATGCTCGCACTTGTCTCTGTAGCTCTCTAACCTCAGGTGTTACAACACCAGCTCTTCCGCCACGTTCCTTTCGTGGAGGCATTTTCGCGATGCGCGCTGAAACCCTAGCCACGGTCCTGGTGCAAACTACCTCACAGTCAGTGATCTGTTTACACACTCAAGAAATCCTGCTCTGATACCACTTGATGAAGGGTGCTCCCCTTAATACCACAAACGCATAACAGAAATAGAGAAACAACAACAGTATGCAAGAACAAAAAATTGGCTTCTTATTATCTCCACAAATGTGGAATTACAAACTTTCAGAATTACAATATGCAAAGCCCCATGGGCATTCCCTTACAATATTCTGTAGGACAAAGCCTCGAATTATTGCCCAAATCTACTACCCAGAACTATTCTGAACTGCCTAAGACAATAATACAGCCTTCCTTATATAGGCAATTTTCCACCGCTTGGGAAGGTTCCAAAATTTTTAGCCAATAAGGCCGACCAAACTTAGAATTATTTTATTTTACATTTTATTACATCACAGTCGGCTCAAGATAACCTTTGAAACCCGAACAGAAATTTTGAAGAAAATTATTTTTCGCCATTTCAGGTGGCCCAACTTCCGAAGACCATAAGTCATCACCCGTTGACCCGCTCGGCTATTATAACCCCATTTTAGAAACGCCACGAAGTGCTCTACAGGCTTGACCCATGCAAGCACCCGTCACCCAAATTTTCGACCTCATCCGGGGCCTCTAAAGCCTTCAAAACTGAGTTCAAAGTTTCTGTACCCTACTGCCAATACCGAAAATCTTCAATATCTTCCAATATACACTTGATCTGGCAATGAAACTTTACTGGCAGACTTATATGACCAAAATGAACCTCCAAGAAAGAAATCAGATCATTCTGAGCACATACAAAAATTACCAAAAATAGTAACTTTCCATAAATAGTAGCTCTGCACAAAATAGCCCTTATTGAATTCAAAAATAGAAATATTTTTGGGTGATGCAAGATTGCTCTTACACCCAGGATGCTCCTGCATCATATAGGCAGCCTTCAATCAATTCACATTCCCTGCCATATCTTTAGTAACCTCTCTAATTGGATTTTCTTTAAATCCTGGTCTTGAAATAAAAATAAAGATATCTGAGACATCCTCATCTCTTACCGGAACCCAATCTTTCAAAATTTATGAATATTTTAGAAAAACTTCTTCAACAAAGCTGCCAACCTCCATCCTAGGGGAGGTACCTCAAATTCTGAAAATGAAAACACTAGGCTGCTTGACCAAAAATTCTAAGAATTAAAACAGAGTCACCAATCTCTAGATAGAAGAGATAATAATAAAACTAAGGAAACTTAATTATGCACTAATCTTCTTTTCCACTTCCTCAGCAGAGTCACCAAAAATCTGTTTGTAAACAGA
>BSBK01014030.1:0-37486 GCA_027943335.1 Chamaecyparis obtusa
GTTATTATCACATTCTCTCACCTCTTTTCACAAGCAATAAAATGTGTTTAATGTCTAATGGATTTTTTTTTTACAACATTTTAAAATTTTGAGCATTGTATTTCTAACCTAGACCACTATTGCATAAAAAATATGATCTAACAAATGTGTGTGTGTGTGTGTGTGTGTGTGTGTGTGTGTGTGTGTGAGAGAGAGAGAGAGAGAGAGAGAGAGAGAGAGAGAGAGAGAGAGAGAGAGAGAGAGAGAGAGAGAGAGAGAGAGAGAGAGAGAGAGTCTACGAGTATATAGGAGAGGAGTGGAGGTATATGAAGAAAAATATCCTACCTACCACACAACCTAACTTTCCACATGGACAATTCATCTAAGCACAGAAGCGTGATTATACACTAATAGTAAGATCATATGATGAGTGGTTGAAGTAAGGATTTAAACCACTTCTATTGGTCTTTCATGCTACCTTATGAAGTTTTAAATTCTTGTTGCTACTATTTCATGTTTCCTTGTAAAATATTTTGATATCACTTAATTTTAAATTAACTATGAAAAATTATCAACAAAAGTAAAATAAAAACTAATATAATGACCATAGAATGTGATCTTGAAAAGTGTGTAACATAATTTAGTAGTAAATTACCTAAAAAATATTAGCAATAGAAATAATAACATACAAAAGAAAAAGAATTATTGAAAATTAATTTTAAATATATTTATTTTTATGAGTTTATAATAATTATAACAAGATTCTAACAAGGGATAAACTACTTAAATGTAAGCTCATGATTCTCAATTAAACCTTTTTTATTTTATAAAAAAAATATCAAATAATATATTAAAAAATCTATATAATTTTTTTAAGGTAAAAGGTCATAGACTTGTACTTTATATTGATTAAAGGAATAATATTTACAAAGAAAAAAATATTCTTATCTCCCTAAACACATCTATGACAATTCTTATATAAAACTTGACCATATAGAATAAATTTACATACTATATTATTACAATCCTAACACCATATTCAAACATAGAAATCCTAATAGAAAATGCTCTTGAAGCTTTTTAAATTATTATCCACTAAATATTCTTAGTATTTTTCTTTTAAATATTTTTATTAATTTAATTTTGAAGAGTAAGAGAACTACTATAAAAATTTATAGGTCTCATTTTCTTCACCTAAAATAATAATTGTGGAGTTTTGTTTTTACATTTGTATCAAGAAAGATTAATTACAAAAATTTCAAGTGAAAAAAATTAATTCGACTTAAGATTAAATTAGGATTTTATATATATATATTTTTAATAAACAATTATTGCAAGTTCTAATCAAAGGCTTGTTAGTGTAAATTGAGTAGTTATCAAATTAATTAGAATGTCAAGTTTCTTTTAAATTGACCCATTTACATTTGTTAAGTCACTATTTTGAAGATTTTTAGTTATTGTACTAGTTTGTGTGATTGAGACGTGTACTCACCTTTTGAGACATCTATCACGTCCAGACTTAACAGATGCCCTCACACCTGTCATATGAGCATTTACATGTGTTGCACATTGGGGGAGGTTAGACATTGAATCTACAAAAATGTCATTGTTCTTACATTCTCATCTTGATGGCTCCAATATCGAAATCCACAATTTAATGACTATAAAATTACATTTATATATTTTAATATAAAATAAAACATTTCTAAAAAGACTATAGTACACAACAAAACTTTTTCTTGGTACCATTTTATATATAGATTCAAATTTACTTACTTGACAAAGACAAGATCAGCATCAATTTTTGTACCATTAGCTATCCACTTAAATTTCTTGAGTATGGCATGAGTAGTGACATATACCTAGCTTTCCTTATGCATTGATAATCATTGTGTTGGCATTGACCATCTTCACTATTTCCTTTTAACTCCCCCAACCCCTCCCCCATGGAGTGTCGTGCAATGGCTTAGGCAAATGCCAAAGAATAATCACTAAAATAGGATCAGATCTCGCTTTGAAAGTTGGACTCACCAGTATAAGGCGCAATTTATATTCTCCTAGATTCCTATCTTATCATAGTGGTCTAAAAATTTCTCTAACCCTAAAGCTGGGTGTCACTCTAACCGAATCAGACTCTGAGAAGGCAATTATCTTGTGACATTTATCTATTGATACTCGCGCTCCAAAGGTTAACGCATACCTTATTTCAAAATAACTGGTGCCCTTTAGAAATTTTGTGAAGAGAATCTCATTGTCATGGGAGACTGTGTTTCCAAAATTTTGACTGTATTCTTCTACCTAATTTTCACAGCGAGAATATGTACGAAACTATACTATATTGCTCAATGCCTCCATTAAAGGCCAAAAAAACATCTGTGATGATGTCTTTGCTACTCATTTTAAAACTATACATAGAGCCATAAATTAAAAACAAAAAGGTGGGAATCCCGTAAAAGTCACTTTCAGTGAAGAATCATTGTTCAGATCTACCATGTTACTTGTGGAATAGATTTACGTAATCCTTGTCCATCATTCTCTGCAACTACCATTCAAAACAGAATAATACTCGCAACTTCCAGCGCAGTATTCAAACAGTCCAAATCTATAAATATAAAAGCAGAGGTAAAGGTTCGCCAATATGACAAAATTAAAGCTTCATTCTTTTGGAAATCTCTGTTCTTAATCTTGTTATCCATTGTCTATAACTTAACATCTATTGCAGATTCAATCTTTGAGAGTGTTTAGAGTGAAGATTAATTATTAGAAGCCATGACTCGAGCTCCTCTGGGTGGAGTTCTTAACCGAGGGCCATGGACTGCCCAGGAAGATCTGCTGCTGAAAAAGTATATTGAGAGCAATGGCATACAACGCTGGAGCACTCTGCCCCAAAAAGCTGGTAAGACATGATTGCAGACATATAAGTTGTCTAGGTTTGTATTGTTTTCGGATATGATTGAATGAGACTTTTCCTCATAGTTCATCAAAACTTCATGATTCTTCATCTAAAAGGACCAGAAAGTAAAAGGAGAAATTCTTTCTGGATTCCTATCATCTTTTGCCTTCTAGTTCTTGTTATGGATATAGTAAATATAATCATTCAATTAAATTTAAAAAATAATGCACATTTTTCTTTAAAATATGTAGTTTGGCTATGATATTTCATATATATACCATTAGCTGGACTATAAATTTACAGATAATAGTGTATTTATAAGAATTCAGACTAATTTTTGCGCAAGAAAATTTTGCATTAAAGATAGAAGTGTTTTGGTATATATTAGAGAAGGGCGTGTTAATTTGATACAGGTTATAGATTTTGTTATCATCTTAGAATTTAGGATGGATTCGCAAAGCTAATTGTTTGAAATTATAATTGTTTAGTGAATATCAGAGAAGCTTGCATTTTAGGTTCTGTTATTGAAGGGAGGGGAATATAAATGAGTTTTTTTTTAACATCAGAAGTATCTTATCATTCATTGAAATAGGTTTAAAAATAAACAATCTCAAGGAGTTCCGCTTCTTAGTTTTATTTCATAGAGTTTAGAATTAAAAAAAGTAGTTACAAGATTAATACCAATCTGTATAACAGTGAATTTTCGGGTGATATTGCCCAGAAGGGCTGAAGATCTCCTCTACCAACTTAGAAACTTGTATGTTTATGCAAAACAAAGCCTACCCAATTGTACGAGATTTTACAGTAGCGAGAATTTAAACATCGAGAGGGCCCTTTACTTTAGAATGAGTTCTTAATTTGCTTCACTAGCATTGAACTTAGGCTAATGTCAGAACTATTATCTTTTTCTTACTTTGAAGTAGGCTGTAAACGTGCAAGAATAAACCTAATATGACATTGTTCTGGCTCAGGTTTGATGCGGTGTGGAAAGAGTTGCAGATTGCGTTGGATGAATCATCTGCGCCCAAATGTTAAGCGCGGCCATATTTCCCCAGATGAAGAGGATCTCATCATTAGGCTTCACAATCTGCTCGGTAACCGGTAAAGTCAATGGATTTTATACCTTGAAATCATATCAAATTAACATGCCTTACTTTTCTTTGACAGCTGTGATGGCTTGTTCTTGGTGTCTTTGATTTTGTGAGTAACATTAATATTGATGTTTTGTTGCAGATGGTCGTTGATTGCAGGGAGAGTACCAGGCCGGACAGATAATGATGTGAAGAACTACTGGAATACTCATCTGAGCAAAAAGTTGGGCGGTAAATCCTTTTCAAGGGGTAACGCCGTGACACAGATTGTTCAGAGCCAATCAATAATCTGTGGGGATCATCACAAAGGTAAAGATAAACCCATGATCAAATTTTCTTTAAGGGTCACATTCTAAGTCGAGCACTAAAAATCAGACAACCAGGAACGTCATTATCACCGATACTGACAGTTTTTTGCTTCTTCCTTTGTTTCTCGGACAGATTCTACAGCTTTGCCTGTGGAGATTAAGAGGGATTACGTGGATTCTCAAATAGCAGATACCAGTATGAAATACAACGGGACTGAGCTACAAGATTCAACTATTTTCGATGATGACTATATATTTCACAGAGCCGAAGATCAGTTCTTTAGTAGTACAGGAAGTATAGAACCGTGGGTTATTGAGATCAATACGGAAGATGACATTTTTCTACCCATAACTCGGTTTGAGCAAAGTATTGTCACCTCAGATTTGTTTTCAGATTCATTTATTTCATCATGGACTTTCTCTGACAACCTCTATTGGGAGAATGGTTTCGCCTGATAGATGTACAGATCCTGAGAAATAGTTTGTGATGTCGAACATTGTCTGTTATCTGGGTTGATTGATTTTCTGGAATCCATAGTTGACATGAGCAGAAAATCTATCAGCGCAGTTCAACAAGCTTGTCCATATTAAGTTTATGGTTGTCGACCTGTGATAAAATTTCACCAGATACAGATGATATGTTAATAGATTCAATGATATATTTAATATAGAGAGTAAGCAGAGGCAATAAAAACCCGATTTAGGCGAGTTCAAACCATTTCTGGAAACACATCCATTTGTTGTAATAGTATTTCACTGCACATGGGCCCAAATAAGAATTTACAAATGCAAGAACTGCAGTTGAATTTTAATGGTCACACCAGTTTCCGTCTTGTTTTAAAGCAAATTATATCAGGCCATGATAACAAATCATATACATTTTTACCCATACATAATTGGTCGTGGGCAAATACAAGAAGTGTCATATTAAGTATAATAGTAAATATGAATATGTAGATTAAAATATTTTTATGTTGTGATTGTATCTCATTGTATATAACTACCAATTTCCCTCAAATTTAATTTTAGTTATATATTAATATATAAATAGGTTAAATTTATATTATAAATGGTATGAAATTTTCAATTTGTTTTGAATTTATATAATAAATGGTTATCAACTTTTAAAAAATTTGAAGATTTATTATTCTTATAAACCATCATTAGTTTATACTTTGGTTTGTATTTTTTTTGTGATAACAACTTTATTAATGTTTCTTGCTTGAAGTAAATATGAAATATAGTTGTTCTTATGGGAATGTAGCAAAACAAAAGATGCATCATTACTGATCTATGAGAATTGTTCTACTTTCTCTATCTTGGTTGAGAGTTCTACTCTTTGGCCTTACATGTTATTATATGTTACAAATGTGAATTGTTCTTTTCTTTTGAATATATTTTAATTGTTAATTTTTTGTGCATGAGAGCTTTTCAATCATTTATGGCTACTTCTAACAAGGGTTCTAGTTGACCTTTGTTATTTTCATTTAGTGATTTTTGAATTGATGATTATTCATCTTCTAGATGTATTAATGCAATAAAATTTATTATGGAAGCCAAATATAATGCCAAGGATACTCAAATAGTGAATATTTGTTGTTATTCAAATATATTTTTATAAAAGGAAGAAGAATGAACCACTGTGTTTAATAGATAATTTCAAAGGATGTGATTTATCTTTTAAAGAAGAATTGATTGGTAAATTAATGGATTTCAAAGCTACTTTTTCGTTGAAAAAATGGATTCGTGCCCAGTGGTAGCATAGAGGATATATGGAGGTTATCTTGGCTCAACTTATGTTTTTTCTTTATTGTCTTCACAAGAATGGTAGAAAAAAATAAGGTGTTTAAAGGAGGGCCATATAAAGATGGTATGTATATATGTTACCATATTAAATTTGATCCATTGGAGAATATTTAATATCTTGTCAATTTTGGTTCATCTATTTTTAATCCTTATTGAATTCTTTAGATATGTATTTTACACTCAAACTCTTGCAATTTTTGAAATAGTTTTGGTCGTCATCACCTGCCTAAGAGAACACATACAACTTTTGCTTATATTTGTGTTAAAATTGATCTTAATATTTCCTTTCTTGACTCATTTAATATTGTATCTTGAAAGATGAATTGGATCTAGTAGGTGGACTATCAAGCTCTTCATTTTTACTGCCACCATTGTCATGATTACGAATATCTTTAATTGAATTTTCTAAAACATGTTTGAGATAATTTTTCTTCTTAGCAAGGTGTATCCAATGTACAAGGTACCACAAATGAGAAAGGGAAAGCCCAAAATATTTATCAAAAGCTTAACATAAATGAATTTATTTGTGTCTAATCTCATAATCAAGGAAGGATGAATGTGCATTACAAGGATTCTTCTAAGGTAAAATTAAATAGTGGATATCATATTCAAGAATTTTTTAAACATCTTGATTCTTCTTTGGTTAAATTTTTTTTATCTAGCTATCAACAGATTCTTCATGATATCTTCCCATGGTATATTGGTTTTGAATGCTACAATTCTATTAAATATGTTATTGAGGTTGATAACTCTAGCAATTGTATTTATTTATGAATGCTACACATGATTTATAAGTTATAAAATGATAGTATTTCTCGAAAGTCCTACACATTAGTTTTATAAAAAAAATTATTAGTAAAAAAAAGTTCAAGAGAAGGGAAAGTTGTCAAATGAATATTTAATTGAATATATATTTCCTCATACACTACATCCAAACTTTACTCTTCTCAACAATAATTGCTATTTCCTTAAATATTGAGATCTTGGGTAGATTCTCTCATCAAAATTTTGATCATATTTTGTCATTTATCTTCTAAACCTATTGATAATATTTTACAAGAATTCAAACTTGTAGAATATTTTAATACATAAGATTTATAATTGAATTAAATTATCTAATTATTTTTTACAAATTTCGAGACTTTGACTACTTCTACATTAAGGTTAAGTGCATCATGATGGCATAATGTTCAAAGAGAAAATAAAGATAGTTATGCTTAAAACTTGAAGATGCGACAACAATAGAAATTGTAGTGCTATGTAACTACTTTCTAAAATACTAATTTATTTCAATTGGTGGAGATGAAGGGATTGAAAAATGGGATCACACAAAGTGATCCTTTTCTTAAAAAAAATTAACATAGCATGTGGTGTGTTGTCCTTAAAATGTCAACTCTTTCTTAGAATTTTAAAATTTTCACTAATAAATTATCTAGCACCTTGTAGTTTATGCTTCTTTTTTAACTAATTTTTTACTAATTTTTAATGTGCAAACATTCTAAAAAATAAAAATTTGAGTGTTCTCCTAATTTTTTTCAAAAACTAATTGAAAATTGAGTTTTTCAATGTGTAGAATGGACTCTAGTTTAAAAAAACTAATTTAAAAAAAAAAAAACCAAAAAATACCAAATATTGGTTTTTGAAAAAAGATGCACACAATAAGAAAAGAAGTTAAAGATAAGAACCTTCACATAATCAAATGTAAAGAAAATTATATGATTAGGTAGCTAAGAGAAATCTTAATATCATTGTGGCATTTTCTAAATTTTTATTATAACATGTGTAATCTTGTTAGGCAAAATGAAAAAAAATAATGTGTGAAATTTTACACCTGAAAAATCACTTATCTTCAGCATGAAATTTTCATCCAACCCTTTCAAATGAATTCCCATGCAAATCCAACCCTAAAGGTTAGAATTTTGAAATGTCTAATTAAGATTTACAATTGAATATTACAATTTATCAATTCTTGTAAAACCTAAAATATGCATTTTAAATCCTAGATAACTAAAAACCACTATCAAACATCCTACCAATATATAACTTAAATTATGTAAGAAAGAAAAAAAAACATACAAAAATGTGACTTATAGTTCTCCATCTTTTTACATGGACTCTTATGCAATAATTAGCTGTTAATTTTTTGTAGAATTCAACATTGTTGGGATGTGTTCTATGAGATCGTCCTACCACGCCTAGAAAACAATAGATGGCCTCATCACTGGATTGATTGATTGTTGAACTTTTAACCATCTTCACAACATAAGAGAACTTAAAAGTGTTCCCTATCTCCTTGCATAGTAGTCAACAAAGAGGTCGGAATCCCATTAATGTCACTTTCAGTGGAGAATCATTGTTCAGATCTACCAGGTTACTTGTGGAATAAATCTACATAATGCTTTGTCCATCATTCTCTGCAAGTACCATTCAAAACTGAATAATACTCACAACTTCCAGCGCAGTTTTGAAACAGTCGAAATCTATAAATATAAAAGCAGAGTTAAAGGTTTGCCAATATGACAAAATTAAAACTTCAGTCAAATGGAAATCTCTTCTCTCAATCTTGTTACCAATTGTCTCTACCTTAACATCTATTGCACATTTAATCTTTGAGAGTCTGTATAATGCAGGTTAATTACAAAGAATCCATGAGTCGAGCTCCTGTGGGTGGAGTAGTTAATCGAGGACCATGGACTGCCGAGGAGGATATGCTGTTGAAAAATTATATTGAGAATAATGGCATACAATGCTGGAGCACTATGCCCCAGAAACCTGGTAAGACATGGTTGCAGACATATGATTTTTATAGGTTTGTATTGTTTTTGGATATGATCGAATGAACTTTTTCCTCGAGGTTTATGAAAACTCCATGACTCTTCATAAAAAGAAACAGAAAGTAAGAGGATAAATTATTTCTGGATTCCTCTCATCTGGACATTGTTTTGGTCCAGGTTTGATGCGGTGTGGAAAGAGTTGCAGATTGCGTTGGATGAATAATCCGCGCCCAAATGTTAAGTGTGGCCATATTTCCCCACATGAAGAGGATCTCATCATTAGGCTTCACAATCTCCTGGGTAATCGATAAAGTCAATGGACTCTATTCCTTGAAATCATATTATATTAATTTGCTTTACTTTTCTTTGACAGTTGTGATGGCTTGTTCTTGGTTTTCTTAATTTTTTAATTTTTTGAGTAACTTGAATATTGCTTTATGAAAAATCATTGAAATATATTTTTTAAGGATATGATGACAATGAGCTAGGTTATCGGTTGTGGGATCCTATAAAGAGAAGAATTATCAGAAGTAGGGATGTTTATTTAATGAAGGACAAATGCTTGAAAATACTAACCAAATTGTGGAGATGCATAAATTTGTTGAAATTAGAGGACAACATGAGGAACCACAAAAAAAAATCTGCCACTATTACAAGAAGTCACTACTGGAAATAATGACCAGTCATTACAACATAATGGAAATGAGGAAGAACAAGAAGTAGAAATTGTCCAAGAGTCATTAAAAGAGATTCTAGTTCACAGATCTGCTAGGTCTCAACACGTTTCTCAAAGATATCCTCCCTCAAATTATATTTTATTAACTGTGATGAAGGTGAACCTAATTATTTTCAGGAAGCTTGTCAAGATGACAATAATAAAGAGTGGAAGAAAGCAATGGAGAATGAAATAAACTCTTTGCAAGAAAATATATCTTGGGAGTTGGTAAAGCTTCCAAAAGGAAGAAAGCTCTACAAAATAAATCAGTGTACAAGATCAAACATGAGGGTTTTGAGAAGAAGACATACAAAGCAAGGTTGATCATCAAGGGATTTGCTCAAAATAAGGTATTGACTTCAATGAAATTTTTTCACCTCTTGTAAAAATGTCATCCATTAGAGTTATTCTTGGTCTTGTTGTTGCTACAAGTAGTAGTTGTCGTTGCACTAAAAGATCGACCTGTTAATGCCCCATACAACCATTAGACTTATAGAAGACACAAGAGGCGGTTAAGACATGTCACAAATCCCGAGAGGAGCACTGACTATTTTTTCAACAATCTCCCCTCAAGTGTTATCCGAGGGGATTCAACCTTATGACCAAGCTCTGATACCACTTTTTACAAGTAGTAGTTGTTGTTGCACCAAAAGGTCGACCAGTTAATGCCCAATACAAACACTAGACTTATAGAGGACACATAAGGCAATTAAGCCATGACACGAATCCTGAGGGGAGCACTGACCATTTTTACAACATTTACTTCTCTAGATTTGGAATGTAAATAGTTAGATGTAAATACTACCTTCCTTCATGGAGAATTGGAAGAGGAAATTTATATGGAGCAGCCAAAAAGTTTCAAAATAAATGGTAAAGAGAACTTCACTGGCAGGTTGAAGAAGAGTCTCTATGGGTTGAAAAATGCACCTCTCTAGTGTTATAAGAAATTTGATTCATTTAAGTTGGAGTATGGTTTCAATAGACTAGAGACCGTTCATTGTGTCTACATCAAGAGATATGACCAAGATACGTATATTATATTATTTTTATATGTGTATGATATGTTAGTTGTTGGATAGGATAAGGATATGATTAAAAGGTTGAAGAAGGATTTGAGAAGCCAGTTTGCAATGAAGGATTTGGGTCTTGTACAAAAAATATTACGTATGGAGATCATCTATGATAGAAAAAAGAAAAATGTGTGGTTGTCACAAGAAAAGTATATTGAAAAGGTGCTTGATAGATTTAATATGAAGGATGCCAAGTGCGTTGGTACACCTCTTGCTTCCCATTTCAAATTGAATTTTGATTCATGCCCTTGAGATAACAAGGATAAGAAAGACTTGAAAAAAATTCCTTATGCTTCAATTGGTAGTTTAGTGTATACCATGGTATGCACATGAGCAAACACTACACATTCAGTGGGAGTAGTCAGTAGGTTCCTTTCCAATTTAGGAAAACAACACTAGCAAGCTATGAAATGGATATTAAGATACCTTAAGAGTACTAGTCATTACTATTTATATTTTGGTCATATTTATATGATGCTTGAAAATTTTAAAGATGCAGATATGGCTGGAGATGTGGATACTAGAAAGTCTACCACTGGTTATCTATATACATTTGAAAGTGTAATAGTGTTTTGGGTATGTAGGATAATTTTTTTTAGCTCTCTCCACAACAAAGGCTATATACATAGTTGCAACTAAAGCATGCAAAGAGATTTTGTGGATACTAAAATTATATCATAGGGTGAACCCACAATAGTGGGTTACACTATTTTTCCTGAATGGACACTGAACTCTACATTTTGAGATAAACTTTCAGATTCAGATGCATATTGTCATTGAACTGTTCAAAATCGGAGGATGAAGTAAATTAGAGTCTTTTAGGATTTTCTGTCTGATTCTAAATATATTTTTTAAAATTTTTTTTGAATTTATTTGAATAATTTTTCTTTCTCCCACGAAAACTAGTAAGGTGCTATAAACATCATTTTCAAATAGTAACACTATTTTCATAGAGCATAACTTTTTTTGTAAAATAGATATGAATGCGATTCTTTGGAATTTAGTTTTGTAACATCCATACGGAGGGAATGCAATTGGTTTGATGACAATATCAATATTATTGCATATTTTATTAACATTTGAAGTTGATTAAACCATAATTTTGACATACCTTGACTACATAGCTTATAACTTATTATGTATTTATCGAATTTCAAATTTTTTTTTTAATAGAAAGTAGACTCAAATACAGAGGGCAATGTTATTTTTCAAAAAGAAATTTCCTCTTTTCACTATTTTTCATTGAACGTCAAACTTAGAGGTTTATATTTGATAAAAAAACCTACATTCATTTAACATCAAAAACCATACACATAATAAATTTAAAAATAGTCAAATATATAATCGTTAGAAAGCTATTTCTGAGTACTTGTTGTATGCAAAAGGATGTCTTCTTATTCTTCCATTTGATCAACACTCTTGAGGCCTGAAGCCATGAAATTCTCAAAATATCTTCAAAACTTGCAACCATGGCCTAAACCGGGCACTTTCGATTGAAACTTTTGACTTTCGATCGAAAGTACTTTCCCAAAAAAAGAAATTTCTAGTCATTACTAAACCACTTTCAATAGAAACCTAAGTCGGCCTTTTTGGTGGCATTTCTAGTTAATAAAGATTAGGTATAAATAAATGTATATTTTTTTCATTTTATAAATTCGAAAGCTATAAAATAATTTGCATTTAGGAGAACGAAGACATTTTGGCATAGAATAATTTTATAAGTTGTGATGGGAAATAAAAAGAGAAGGCTAAACAAAAGTACATGACATTATTTAGAAGAGACTGAACAAAGACTATGTGAAGAATCACAAAAAAATATATCATCATCGAAAACAAGGTATGTCTAAGATGTTTCTCTCAGGATATTTTAAGTTGATGGTCAAGACTTGTCTTAATGTTCATGTAAATGTGATATTGTACCTATTAGACTCAATTATAATAAATTAGCACCTAATTAGACTCAATTAGGACCAATTAGACCCGATTAGGACCAATTAGAACTAATTAGAACCAATTAGAACCTAATAGGACCTATTAGGACCTATGAGGACCTATTAGGACTTATTAGGACTAATTAGGACCTATTATTCCTACCAATTAGACTCAATTAGAATTAATTATAACCAATTAGGACTAATTAGAACTAATTTTAGGATCAATTAGAAAGTTAATTAGGACCTAATTAGACTCAATTAGAACCAATTAGGACATAACTACACTCAATTAGAACCAATTAGGACCCAATATGACCTATTAGAACTAATTAGGACCTATTAGATCCAATTAGGACCTAATATGACCTATTAGATCCAATTAGGACCTTTAATATGACCTATTAAAACCCAATTAGACTCAATTAGAATAAATTATCACCTAATTAACTCAATTTCAACCAAATAGACTCAATTAGATCCAATTATCCTCAATTAGATCCTATTAGAACCAATTAGGACCTATTAGAACAAATTAGCACCTAATTAAACTCCATTAGAACCAATTAGAACCAATTAGGACCTAATATGACCTATTAGAACCAATTAGGACCTAATTAGACTCAATTAGATCCAATTAGACTCAATTATAACCAATTAGGACCTAATAGGACCTATTATGACTAATTAGGACCTAACAGAACTTGTTAGGACTAATTAGGACCTAATAGAACATATTAGGACGTAATAGGACGTATTAGGAGGTTTATTAGGACTAATTAGGACCTATTACCTACTAATTAGTACTAATATAACCTATTAGTCCACCCAATTAGAATCAATTAGAACCAAATAGCAACTAATTAGACTCAATCAGAACCAATTAGGACCTAATATGACGTATTAGAACCAATTAGGACCTAATTAGATGCAATCAAAACCAATTAGATCCAATTAGACTCAATTAGATCTTATTAGAACTAATTAGGACCTATTAGATCCAATTAGGACCTAATACAACCTATTAGATCCAATTAGACCCTAATTAGGACCAATTAGGACCTAATATGACCTATTAGACTCAATTAGGACTAATTAGGACCTAATATGGACCAATTAGGATCTAATATGACCTATTAGACTCAATTAGGACCAATAGGACCAATTAGGACCAATTAGGACCAATTAGGACCTAATATGGACCAATTAGACTCAATTAGGACCAATTATGACCTAATATGAAATATTAGACTCAATTAGGACCAATTAGGACCTAATATAACCTATTATCTACTCAATTAGGACCTATTTGAACCTAGTTAGACCCAATTAGGACCAATTATGACTTGAAATTAGGACTAATGTGGATCAATTAGGATCAATTAGACTCAATTAGGACCAATTAGGACTAATTAGACTTAATTAAGACCAATTAGGACCGAATATGACCTATTCGAACCCAGTTAGACCCAATTAGGAGCAATTATGACCAATTCTAACCACTTAGACCCAATTAGGACTAATTAGAACTAATTAAGACCTAATATGACCTATTAGAACCCAATTAGACTCAATTAGAACAAATTAGCACTTAATAAGACCTAATTAAGACTAATTAGGACCAATTATGACTCATTCGGACCAATTAGGAATAATTAGGACCAATTAGGACCTAATTAGACTCAATTAGAACCAAATAGATCCAATTAGACTCAATTAGGACCTAATATGACCTATTAGACTCAATTTGGACCAATTAGGACCTAATATGACCTATTAGAACCCAGTTAGACCCAATTAGGACCTAATATGACCTATTAAACTCAATTAGGACCTAATATGACCTATTAGACTCAATTAAGACCAATTAGACTCAATTAGGACCAATTAGGACCTAATATAGACCAATTAGACTCAATTAGGACCAATTTGGACCTAATACGACCTATTAAACTCAATTAGGACCAATTAGGACCTAATATGACCTATTAGATGCAATTAGGATGAATTAGACTCACTTAGGACCAATTAGGACCTAATATGACCTATTAGATGCAATTAGGATGAATTAGACTCACTTAGGACCAATTAGGACCTAATATGACCTATTTGAACCCGGTTAGACCCAACTAGGACCAATTAGGACTTGAAATTAGGACCAATGTAGATCAATTAGGATTTGTTAGACTCAATTAGACCTAATTAGACCCAATTAGGACCTAATATGACCTATTAGAACCTAGTTACACCCAATTAGGATCTAATATGACCTATTAGACTCAATTAGGACTAATTAGGACCTAATATGGACCAATTAGGACCTAATATGACCTATTAGACTCAATTAGGACCAATTAGACTCAATTAGGACCAATTAGGACCTAATATGACCTATTAGACCTAATTAGGACCATTTAAACTCAATTAGCACCAATTAGGACCTGATATGACCTATTTGAACCTAGTTAGACCTAATTAGGACCATATAGGACTTGAAATTAGGACAAATGTAGATCAATTAGGATCAATTAGACTCAATTAGATCCAATTAGACTCAATTAGGACCAATTAGACTCAATTAGGACCAATTAGTACCTAATATGACCTATTAGAACCCAGTTAGACCCAATTAGGACCAATTATGACTAATTATGACCAATTAGACTCAATTAGAACTAATTAGAACCAATTAAGACATAATATGACCTATTAGAACCCAATTATGACTGATTATGACTAATTAGGACAAGGGGCATCCCAAGTTGAATCAACCCAAGGTCAAACAAGTATGTGTTTCTCTCATTAGTGTATAAATTATTATAGGTTTGACATGTTCAAGAGCTTCTAAATACTTATTTCATGAAGGTCCCCTTAAGATGAGATATTGAGATATTTTTATTTTATTTTATTTGCAGTGGAAGTACAAGAAACATATGTGAACGATAGTCTACTCCAACAGTTGAAGAGAAAAACTAATCGTAAAAGCATAGATCATTTAATTGAATGGATGTGGAAAAATTGAGAGATTATGCTAAATAATGCATAAATATTACGAAGAGGGCATTGAATAAAAAGTCTATGCAAATAATGAAACAATTTGAAAATCTTGGTACACTTGAAAAAACTCAACTGTTATCAATTAAACTTCTTAAAGATGAGTTAAAAGAGCCATTAAAATTGTTGGGTGTAGATGCAAGTATGAAAAATTTAAAATCAAAGCTTTGACGATATTCCATTGATTTCTACAGATTATGACCATATTTCAAGTTTGATCAAAATTGGTACGTGTGTGTTTATGTACATGTTTAAAAAGGATTCATAAACTCAATTTATAAATAAAGTTTTTTTAATTTATATTTATAAGTTCCTAAAATTAAAAGTTCACTTTAAATGTAGGACATATTTTTTCAGTAGTAGCAGAGCCTGGAAATGTGGAAGGTGTTAGTTACAATTTATTACATTGCTGCAAGGAGAGGATGAAGCTAACACAAAATGAAACAAGCAATGTAATTATATTTCCCATAGGTTCTAGTACTCTATTTAAGTTTCACAACCTATATTAAATTTGAGTGAGACCTTCCAACTTCCAATTTTTTTATACGTTTGTTTGTGTATGGTTAGTAAATCATCATGACCATGAGAGAATATTAAATGTTATTCGAGGGAGAAATGAACCACTTGATGTGGACTAAATCATGCATGAAATATTATTTGAACTAAAATTTTCATGGGTGAGACCATAGGTTTTCTTAGCTCCATTCTTTCCTACTGGTGCCCATAGTGAATGGATTTTTAATTAAATTAAAAATTAAGAATATATAGATCTCAAATTTATGTCTTACAAGTGGATATGATATATTAGTTATCTACTTGAATATGAAGTACTCTAACTTTGGAATATGAATGTGTGTATGTATTGAATTTTCATGTGTTACATTAGGATGTGCATGTTTTAAATATAACATCTACATGAAGTACAACAACATTTAATTAAAAGTACATACACAACTATTATCGAATGTACATTTAAATATAAGTAAGATTCAATCAAACATCTAGGAACCTCAATTATATAGCTCACATATGTCAAATTTACATCATTCATAACTTTCATTATAAACATGTACAATCAAACATCATTCATGTATGTAATCTATTGAAATCAAACATCAAATTTAAATTAAACATGCATGAAACATCAATCACGTGTAGATCAAGTACTGTAAATATGAAACATCTGAATCAATCATGTGTCAAACATTCTATCAAAAGGGTCTAGAAATGAAATATAACATCAAACACATCAATCGGTCTTGTAGAGTCTAGAAATGAAATATAGTTCATTAAACACACACACACACACACACACACACACACACACACACACATGAAATATGTCTAGATCAAATATGAAAGTGCCTAGGACTCATCATGATGACTCCTCACTAAGCGGTCACACCTAGAGTGACTATGATGCTGTGAAGGATGTGCAGATCCCTACAAAGAAAGAGATATATAAATTAGTATATAAACATTGTACAAAGATCTTAATTTTGATTCAAAATATTATACAAGAAAACATGTTATAAAGTGTGCACACACAAATAATAAATTAAAAACTCACCTGTACTGATGTCATCATCGATTGATTCCTGACAATGTACACGAGCAGTACCCAAAGGAGTAACAAGAGGCATATCGTGGTAGACTATATATATATATATATATATATATATATATATATATATATATATATATATATATATATATATATATATATATATATATATATATATATATATATATATATATATATATATATATATATATATATATATATATATATATATATATATATATATATATATATATATATATATATATATATATATATATATATATATATATATCTGTGTGTGTGTGTGTGTGTGTGTGTGTGTGCATGTACATATATATATAAATCAATTGATTGCAATTTTGAAAATAAATTTAAGTTTAATTGTAACATTAAATACATGTATATAATCTGATTTATACCTATGTAGGTGGTGGAAACTGATAGTACTTAGATTCACTGGCCTCAATCCTATCAACCAAAGTATCAAGATTTTGTTGTGTCTGGTCCAAACTCAAATCTGAATCTACAACATGAGTAGACTGCACACACCTCTCTAATGATGAATGTAATGGACTAACCAAATGAGATGGCATGGAAGTCATGTCATCATGTGTCAACAAATATAGACAACCCGTAGTGGTCATGTTGAACTCAACATTGTCAAGGCCAATATCAGAGAACTGATGCCCTGCACTGACTGAAGGGTTTGTACATTGTGCATCTGCTTGTGTAGCAATAGAGTGGTCAGTAGGTAGATCCTCATGAGCACTTCCACTATGGCCACAATATAGGTGAGAAGGATGTGGTTGACCATATCTGATAGTATCTAGATGAGATCTAACCTCTGATATGGGGATATCATGCTCTACTGCTATAAATATATATGCATCCAATAGATCCTCAACCAAGCTAGTTAATGTGACACATGTCATCTCTCTTGTAAGTTTCTCCAAGCTAGAAAGTGAAGGGATGCTTGCTGCAGTGTTCATGTCATATGTGGTCCTGTTAGAGGATGCTCCACCCGATGATCTAGAGTGTCATCGAGACATCAAATACTGACCAACCTGATCACTAGATAAGGATGTGGTAGTTACTGGAATGTCTCCCACACTATCAATCATAACTCAAAGCTAGGTGCTATCAATAAAATCATTTGCAATAGGACCCAATGAAGGAGCTATAGCAGGTGCCCTCTGACCAACAATGGCCTTGTGTACTGGTCTCTGTCAATTAGGTCAATGAAAAGCATCTCTATCAGTAAGCCTGCCATGCCACTATCCTAGATGTGTTGGCAAATTAGTGTAATTAACAGCCCTCCCTAAATGAACCTCAGCAAAAATCTATTGTGCAAAGTGTACACTCAAAATGTGCACTTCTCTAAGCCATTGATTCCAAGAGCATCCATGGATTGGAAACCTTGAAGAGTGACCTAGAGCTCCCTAGGCATTGATTGCAAGGGTGTTTAGAGGGCTCTCAGCTAGAGCTATTAAGCATGAAACCTTTCTAGTAAACCATGCAATGGGAGATTCAAAGAGACAAGGGCAAGAATGCCAATATCCTCAAGAATCATAATGAAAATGAAATGCAATATATGGTAGGATGAGAATGCAACTAGACTATAGAAATGAGAGTGTTACAAGCCTTTACTAATTAAACTCTGTGAATTAAGCTAAAACATAAAAGGAAACTAAGCTAAGAATGCTATGAAAACTAAGCTACAAATGCAAGTATGAAGACTAGAATGCAATAAGCTCTTCCAAAGCTCCAATGGCACCAAGAAAACTTGTAGCATAAGATTAGTATCAAGAGTGGGGAACCTAGAATGAGAAGAGAGCTCTCCTTTTAAAGATAAATGGACCATGGAGATTAAGAGGCAAAAGATTTGATCAAGGGTGGAGTTTGAAAGTGGGAGCAATCCGTGTGCACAAGTCTCCTCCAATGAGAAAGAAGTGTTGACTTCTGTGCCTCATGTGAGACAGAAAGCCTTTTCCTTTTATTTATAAAATAGGAATAATGTTTTACTTGTGCAACTTAGGATAAAGGGGTAAGTGGTAGCTTTTTATTTAATAAAAGTGGAGAGAATTCCTTTTAATTAAATAAATAATTATGATAAAATAGTTAATCCATAGAATATAATAGAATTAGGATTGGATTAAGAATAAGTAATTGATGAATTTAGCAAATAATGCTAGAAAGGGGCTAATAGTCCACGTGACCATTTTTGGGTGATTACATTTGCCTCTCTTTGACTAATGTGTGGTTGATCTGGGAACACATTACGTCAAAGAATAGATCAACTAGGAAGGTAATAGATAGAGATCTGACTCCAAAGAATGAAGTGCAAAGAGCTAGCAAATCTTGCATGGTCAGCCTGGTAGCGATAGTACTGAACACTTAGGAGAGAGATGGATAGTATTAGAACTCAAAATGAGAACTAACATGTCAAGCGCAATAGATCAATTAGAGAAAATGGAATGGTCAAGCATATGCTCTGGAGAATAGCTGATAGGATATGTCTACCCCCTCAGGATCAAAATCAAAATGACATAGAAGGAATGTAGAAGCAACAGAAACATGATCAAATCACCAGAAATCAGAATCAAAGATGAAAGATGATAGAATAACCATCAAGCAGTGAAAATATACCCCAATTTGACTAGGTTTGACTAAGAAAGGTATAGGATAAAGATAAAGTGAAAACCTTAGAGAGATGAAGTGAAGGAAATGAATGAAAGATGAGAAGGTTGGGAGAGATGGGGATGAAGAAATGAAGATGCCCTAGCGAAGATTGAAGGATTAGGCCTCAAATGGTCAGCCAACTATGCAGAAGAAGGTGAAATTTGAAATGTGATTTTTATTATCAATATGAACTCAAATTTTGATTTTGATGCCAAAAATGGATCCAGGACGTTGACATTAGCTAGGGGTGCAGTTTTCATGAAATTCTGAGATGTTTTGAAAATTAGGTTAAAAGGTCAAAATGCTATATAAGGGGTGAAAAGGTCATTTTCAAATTCATTTGTCTTATTTGACATCTAAGAACCTTGAGAGATTAGAGAGACTATGGCTTAGTAGCCTGGCATTCCCATCCACACACATCAATTCAAGCACGGTCAGTTGCACAACTGGCCTCCTCAGTATGGTGCGCTGGTAAGTTTTCAAAACAACTAGCTATTTGAGTCATTTTTTTGCATTTAATTGCATTTAAAACATGTTTTTAAATTTTCAAATTATTCCTTAGCGAAATATCATATGATACTTAAAAATTATCACACACCTGTTATACATTGTATCATGCGATGCTTCGTGGGTCCACAAAGTGTCGCACAATAGTCCACGAAAGTGTTGCACGATCCTAGATGAAATGTCATGTGACATGGGACAAAATATTGCATGAGGCAATAGTATCGCACTACTATAGAAGAAAATATCATACGATACTGTATCAAAAAATAGTTTTGCACTAGTATAATAAGAAGTATTGCATGAATTTAATTTGAGCAATATAACATGTGCAAAGATAATTTTTTGATTTTGAGATTACTTGTACTAATTTTAGTCATCCATTATGATATGTTCTGACATCTAGTTTGTGGGTTTATGGCTTGCAGGAGATTTTTGTGCCACTCACCGTTAGAGCACTAAGGGTAGTCAGGTTGCGCTATGTCTGAGATCTAGATGATATAGGTAGAGTGGCTTTGACATGCATGGGTTTTGGCTACTTGTTGGAGATGCCCCATACATGGGCAAACCACAAACTGTTGATAGCACTGGCAGAGAGGTGGCATAGTGAGCATAAAAACTTTCACTTTTTGACTGGAGAGGCCACCATCACACTAGAGGATGTCTATCAGATCTTGCATGTGCCAAGCCATGGAGATGCGGTGAGCATAATCATGTTTATAGATGTTCATTGATGTAACATTTCTATATGATGAAAACTAACATGATTTTTTGTTGGCACAGGTATACTATGATCAGACTCCTACAGATGGGAGGTAGGCCATCCAAGACCTCTTCTAGGATGTGACCATCATCGATAGACATCTCAATTGGGGCCATCTGATAGAGGAGTACAGTCAGAACTACCTAGTACCATGCATAGTCTGCTCCATAGTAGCACATGCTTTGATCACTGATCAGAGTCAGCGAGGGTTCCCACTAGGCTCAAGGAGATTGGTTGCAGACTTAGTGACATGACCTCAATAGATGGCATGGGGACAAGCCATCCTAGTAGATATGTATCATGAGGTGCATGAGATTGTATACAAGGACCGTCGATCATGGGCATGTGGAGCCATCCTGGCACAATTATGGGCGTCTGACCACATAGCTATTGTGTGACCACAAGTACAGCCTCAGGAGTGGAGGACTCCATACATATAAAAGTATGCAGGGTTCATCTCACAGCCACATAGTGGGGACTTGACATATTAAAGGTGGCTATTAGATGAGCTGACATCATTTGAGTGGAGACCATATAGGTCATGTGAGCAGTGGAGTGATGAGGGGTGAGAGCTCAGGTATATGTTATGCAATCGGCCATTAGTAGGTCGACATGTAGAGATCATTGAGTGTTTTTTGATTACTTAGGTATGGAGGTAGTTCGGTCATCAGCAAAGGGTGGCATTAGAGACCACCACTTATGCTAGGGTATGAGAGGATGAGGTGTTGGGATGGCTATTGATGCTGGATTACTAGTAGGAAGTATAGGAGATAGTAGGGTTGCAGTGAGAGCCATGGGATTACCTACCTGATATGGTAGATGCAGGTGCAGATGTTGCATATATAGTAGAGCATTGGAGACACCCATTTCCTAGGTTCATGATCCCAAATGCATAGCCAGAGGTAGAGGGTAGAGATGGAAATGATAGAGGAGGGGGATGTAGGAGGAGGTAGGAGGTAGGCTAGGGGTCTCAATTAGGTATTAGAGGAGAGTGAGGAGGAGGAGGAGGAAGTGAGACAAGTTTGCTGACAGGTTGATGTAGGGAAGAAGCAGCCTACGGATAGGGGAGGAGAGGATCTTTACACCAGGGTTCAGGCCTTAGAGGCTAAGGTACAGTAGCTAAGGACTACTATTTCCATTCATGATCAATAGCTTCTAGATGCATGGGCTGAGATAGCCTGGCAGGAGAGAGTGGCACGAGATGATGCCACAGAGATCTAGAGGGAGGTAGCACAGGTGACATATTACCATGGTTTATACATAGTAGTCATGCCTGAGGGTCAGAGAGTGCCACTCTAGTCTGAGAGGGTAGGGAGATCAAACATGGCAGGTGATAGGATGGGACCACCACCTACACCACCAACTCCCCCACATGAGGGAGAGAGTTAGTCCTAGGTCCATGGTTTAGATGTACAGTCATATCTTGAGACATTATCCAGATTTTTGGATCCCATATTGTACTTGTATCATGATATATATATGAGATGACTGGATTTATGATTTATCTTGTGTACTTGTCTCATTGTGATGAATTTTTTAGTGTATTGTCTTGTTATATTACTCAAATGTATGATATATGCTTATAAATGCTCATGTATAGTTTCTCCCATGGATGTATGTTTAGTTCTCATGTTATGATATAGACTCATCTTTCTGAAAATGATCTTTTATATGATGATAAGATTAACCCCTTGTGATGATAGGAATGATTTTATATGAAAGACAAGAAGTGAAAGACATGATCGAGAAGAAGTGAAAGGTGAGCACAGCGAACTGACAAGTCCATGAAAGATGAAAGGAGAGCTCTCTCCATATGCAAGATGCAAAACTAAACTAACATGATTTTTAAAATGCAAGGTACTATGAAAAGTGGTTTACTTACAAGGTCACAAAGCTATTAGACTCTAAGAATCATCATCGAGCTTTATTGGTAGCATCACAAGATCATACAATACACACTAGTATAACTATGGCTATATGAATATGATCTATATCAAATAGGTAAGTGGGAATCCCACCTAAGCATCAAAGACATGTAGGTCAAGATGACTAGTGCAGTGAAGTTCCCTAAGTTTAGTATAGCAAGATTATGCTCACATCGAGACACAAGAAAGTCAAGATGACCATAAGCATGCACTTGGGGAAAATAGTCAAGGATAATACATTGTAGATCCTCAGTTTCAAGTGTAACAAGCATAAATTCTCATGACAATTAGGATCAACAAGATATACCCATAGGTAGAAAAAGAGATAAAACATGTCCTCATGCCCCCAGTCTTCTAGCTATGCATCATTGAAAACTATTAGGGAGAGAACACTCATCAAAAGAAATAATCATAGATAGAAAAAAAAGAAATAAAGTAAAACAAATCTCAACAAGTCAAGTGTTTAAGTATGTGTGTGTAGGTCATAGAGTCAAAATTTGAGTATTGCATCTACCGGTGAGAAATATTGTATCATTCTAGACTGCGGGTAGGATATCTGACAAGTGTTGAGAAACACTTGACGCTAGGGAAGTGTTGAAAAATACAGTTGGATAGTGTTGAGAAACATTGTTTGAACCAAGTTTCCTAAGAAACCTTGACGCACAAAGAGACCCAAGATAAGTTAAAACAACAAATGCCCCCTAGACTAAGACAAGAGTCAATTCTAGGCTAGGAGAGACAAAGCGAGAAGTGGAGTGAAATGAGCACCATGCAAGATTGATAGACATAGGTGCAAGGGTCCCAAACAATGCCTATTTCTAGGTTTTCACCGCTTGGTAGATTTTTTAGGACTTTTTATAATTCTTTTATATTTTTGCTACCAAGGTGCTTGTTTCCATGTTTTTACCAAGGCACTTTTTCTATTTTTTATTTTTTAAAATTTTTTCATTTTTTGTGTGAGACATCATAGCGTCTATTGCTAGGTTTTCACTATTATGCTCTTTTCTCAGGACTGTATATGCTTTTTAGGATTTTTTCAGCATCATATATGAATTTTTTTGGAATTTTTTTAGGATCAATAAGATATATACAAAGAGCTCAAGAACCTTAGGGATAGAACTTCTTCAGATGTAGAACATTAATAGGCTTGGAAATCTCTTCTCCCTCAAGTGTAGATAAATGATAGGCCCCAGACCCAAATTTTGTTGTGATGATGTAAGGTCCTAACCAATTTGGCTCAAACTTGCCTTTTTGCTCTCTATTATGCTAATTTTTAGGATTTTCTCTTAGGACTAATTCACCCACTTGGAATTATCTAGGATGAACCTTCTTATTATAAGAATCGAACATTCTCTTCTGATAGGTAGGTATGTGATCAAAGGTGGCCTTGTGGTGCTCCTCCAAAGTAGTAAGCTCATGAACCCTCATGGCCTTATGGTGTTCATCGATAATCAAACCATGTAGAGAGACTCTCAGTGATGGTATTTCAACCTCTAATGACAAGACAGCCTCGAAACTATAGACCAAGGAAAAAGGTGCGGCACCTATAGGAGTGAAAATAGAAGTTCTATAAGCCCATAGCATAGGATTGATATGTAGATGCCAATCCTTGCCTTATTTATGCACTTTCCTATGAAGGATTTTCACTAATGTTTTATTTGAGGCTTCAACTTGGTCATTCCCTTGAGGGTAGTAAATAGAAGACCAGTGTTGTTTAATTTTAAATTTTTTGCACAAGTGTTTCAGGTCTTTATTCTTGAACTGGCCACCATTATCTATGACTATGGAAGAAGGAATACCATAGCAAAAAATGATGTGATTCAGGATAAACGGGGCAACATGTTTTCATGTAGCTGCAGACAGTGGGATAGCTTCAACCCATTTGGTAAAATACTCGGTAGATGTAATAATGAACTTATGCCCACTGGAAGAACTAGGGTGAATATTTCCTACCAAGTCAAAGGCCCATTTCTGAAATGGCCAGTATGTAATAGAGGGAATAAGCTCATGTCCAAGAGCATGAATGAGATTCCCATGTAGTTGACATTTCTTGCAGGATGTGGCATATCGAACAACATCAAATTGTATAGTAGGCCAATAGTAACCAGCTCTAAGAAATTTTTGAGCTAACGCAAGACCATTAGAGTGTGAACCACATGCCATCATAGACTTTAGCTAGCACTTTTTCTGACTCCTCTATTTCTAGACACCTAAGGAGAGTTCCATCTAGGCCCTTCCTATACAAGTCACCAGAGATGAGGGTAAAATGTGAGGCATTGCAAATGAGTTGGCACTTCTCATTGTGCATTAGATTTTCAGGGATAATCTGATCTCAGAGATAGGAAAATATGGTAGCATAGCGGGATGAATCATGACCGACCACAATGTAAATGACACAGTCCTTAGGAGAATCATAGGTGGGATAGCACAACTCTTGCACCAGGAACTTGAAGCATGACTCATGTTCTTCCAATTGTAGAATGGATGCCAAAGTAGCCATGGCATCAACAACCTTGTTCTCAGCTCTAGGAATTTGTTGGAATGTAATAGATGTGAAATAATTCCTGAGCGAGTCTATCATCTTTTTGTAGGGGATCAACTTGTCATCCTTTGTTTGGTAGTCATTGTTCACTTGATTTATGACAGGAGGTGAATCTCCAAAGATATGTAATCCTGTAATCCTCCATTATAGGGAAAGCTTGACACCATTGAGAAGGGTTTCATATTCAACTATATTATTGGTACATGGAAATAGAAGCTTATATGATTTAGGAATCATGTATCCATGAGCTGTAACAAATAAGATTCTAGCACCAGCCCCATTCTGTGTATGAGAATGGTCAAAGAACATTTTCCATGCACGCCCTATGACATTCATGATTGAAGCATCTAGGAAGTCTATTTGGAGAGGAGCATCATCAGTCGTGGGAAATTCAGCCAATTTATCTGTGATTGCTTGTCCTTTAATGGCTTTCCTTTCAACATATTGAATGTCAAATTCTGAAAGAATCAGCATCCAATTAGCAAGTCATTTGGTAAGCATAGCTTTACTTAAGAGATACTTTAAAGGATCAATTTTGGTGATCAGCTGTGTAGTATGTGTGAGCATATAGTGTTTGAGGTTTTGGGATGCAAACACTACTGCTAGACAAGCTTTCTCAATGCTGGTATAATTGATCTCATAAGAAATCAAGGTGTGAATGATGTAATAGATAGCTCGATCTTTACCCATATCATCTTGTTGTGCCAGTAGAGCTCCTAAAGAATTTGTTGTAGTAGATATGTAGAGTATCAAAGGTTTCCCTTGGATATGAGGCATAAGAATGGGAGGTTTTTCTAGGTAATCCTTGATTTGGTCCAAGTTCTTTTGACACTCCTCATTCCATATGCAAGTAGCTCCTTTATGAAAATTATTATTGAAGGGTTGAGCTCTATCAGCTAATTGAGAAATGAACCACCTAATAGATTGAAGATGGCCTTGGAGACCCCTTAATTGTTTTATGTTGCGAGGAGGTGGCATCTCCATGATAGCTCGCACCTTTTTTGGGTTTTCCTCTATCCCTTGTGCTAATATGATAGAACCTATAAATTTCCCAAAAGTGACATCAAAATCACATTTCTTAGGATTCAATCTAAGTTGAAATCATTCCATGGAGTCCAATATCAAACTCAAATTAGATAAATGAGTGCTTCTTTGTTGTGATTTAGCAAGTGTGTCATCAACATAGTATTCCATGTTCTTATGCATCATATCATGGAATATGGTGGCCATAGCTCTTTGATAGGTTTCACTAGCATTTTTAAGACCAAATGGCATGACATTCTAGCAAAGGTACCCCATGCACATGTGAAAGTTGTCTTCTCTTGGTCTTCAGCGGTGATCTTGATCTTATTATATCCAAAGAAGCCATCCATAAGGGAATACATTTCATAGCCCGATGTCATGTCCACTATCATATCAATGTTTGGGAGTGGAAAATCATCCTTAGGGCATGCTTTATTGAGATCTATGAAGTCAATGCATATGCAAATGGACTTATCATGTTTAGAAATAGGTACAATATTGGAAATCCATTTAGCATAATCAATGGCTTTTATGAAGTTAGCTTTTAGGAGCTTCTCAAGTTAAACATTAATGAATAATGCCACATGAGGATGCATCTTTCTAAGTTTTTTCTTGATAGGCTTTACCTCTAGAGCAATAGAGAGGTGATGCATAATAAGATCAGTGTCTAAACCAGGTGTGTCCGAATATGTCCATGTAAAGTTGATCTTTTTCTCCTAAAAGAATGTGGTGAATTATTCTTTCTCCTCTGTTGAGAGGGACTGAGCTACATGGATTATCTTAGGAGGCTCTTCTATCCCTAATTTGATTGGTTGTGTAGGCTCTATCAACACTAAAGATCTTTCTTGTAAGTAGCTAGGTAGACTACCAAGTACCTCATCCTCAGGCACCTCAAAGAGGTTTTCACCCTTAGATACATCTTTATTTTTACTATTTTGAGGTTTGGACACCTCCACAATGTGGTTTTCACCATCTGACAATTTCTTTTTTCTTTTGATTTTATGACCGAGGTACTTGATATCTGATTTTGTCATATTTGTTGCTAGTTCGCTGGTGGAAGAGGTGATAGGTTCAATGACATTGAGGTAGCAAGTGATCTCATAGTCATTCTGGAAAGAAGGAAATGTAGGTTTATGATCCTGAGTAGACCAATCTATGAGATCTAAGTGCATGAGAGGAAGTGAAGTGATGGGTTCAAGGTTATTGATGTGGTAAATATCATCTCTAGTGATGAGAGAAGTCAAGCCTATAGAGTAGGCTCCAAAGGTAGCAAGATCTATATTTGTCATAGAAGGACCAACGTGATTCAATAAAGCAATACGTGGACCAAACTCATCACACCCTACATGAGACTCATCAACTACATCGGGTTGGGCACTATAAGTGTGAATCACATCAACTTCCATATCCACTATGGAAGATCCATCAGAGAGAGTGTTCCATTCGTAATCATTGGAATCTGTTGTTGAACTTCTACTGGGATGCTTGCACCAAGAAGGGTTAGGATGTCTAGAAGTAGAAGCACTCATGCCATTATCTATGAGATCTGTTCTTTTGATTAACTACGTGATATTTCTATGTTGCCTATCTCTAGGGTCAAATTCATTATGCACATTGTCTCTAGACATAGAGGCTTCAAATGTGTCATCATTAGACATGCATTATTCTCACAAAAGGAGTGAAGTTGAAGGAAGACCATCTCCCATTTGGGCCATAGTGTAAAGTGCTGATTCATCCATGTTAGTGTCTAAGTCACTAATCATGGGAGTAGTTCTGGAACATTTAGGAGGGTCATCTTCGACACCATATCCTAGACCCATGGTATCCTTAGAGTGTTGACCTTCAGTATGACTCAAAGGCTCAACTAGGGCATGTCCATTATTTTTTAAAGGTCCTTGACCTTGGTAGCACATTTTCTACAAAAATGTGTAGCCTTTACCATAGCGTCTAGGAAAAATAGGAGTAGCGACTGTCGTGTTGTCTTCTTCCTCTTTATAGATCCAATCCCTAACAGCTTGTTCTTATTTTTCTTCCTCTAATGGTATGGAGGAGTGGACAAAGGTATCAAAAACTATCATGGTGGAAGCGGAAGGATTCACCTTGTCTGAAGGTCTACCATATGACTTAGGAGATGTGGGCATAGCCACAATGGAATCCAATGTGTATTCACCCATACCAATACTCATCATTTTCAATTTTTGCTCAGCAGCAATAAGGGACACACTAGGATCATGAGAAGTTTTATTGTGTGGGACAAATGTCTCAGTAGTAGTGAGAGTATTAATAGTAATAGCATTGTCCCCAGGAATCACAATTTCAGCTCCATTATATGGAAACTTGACACATTGATGGTATCTAGAAGGAATGGCTTTCATGTCATGGATCCAAGGATGACCCAGAAGAATGTTGTATGTGAGTGGGATGTCTAATACTTGAAACATAGTATCCTTTTCAACTGGACCCACTTTGACAGGTAGCACAATAAGACCCTTTGAGGACCTCTCCACTTCACCGTATGCTTTGATAGTGATCTTCTGCCTAGGATCTACAACAAATTTAGATAATCCCAATTGTTTCACAACATGAAAAGAAACAATATTCAACCCTACACCATTGTCTATCAGGACTCGACAGACTGGAGTATGGTAGACTTGGACTTCGATATACAAAGAAAGATTATGTGGGTGACTAAGGGATGTGTCATCTTCTGTAGGAAAATGAGAGATAGTGAGGAGATGATATATGGTTGACCATAGCCTGGAACCTATCTGGATTAATGTTATTGGGAACATTTATTATGCATAGGGCCTTTTCAAGGATCTCTTTGTCCAAAGGGGATAGCTCAAGCAACTTGAAAATGGATATTTGGGCTGGCATTCATTGCAACTAGTGAACAAGATCATAGCTAGATATAGCCATGGGAGTCACTTGTTTGGAAGATGAGGCTTGTTTGGGATTATGAGCAGTTTTAAGGACAATTTTTGCCTACCCCTTAGTAACAACATTCAATGTCTCACTTCAAGAAGATGAACCACCAAGTGTTTGGAAGACCAACTTAGGTGTATCATGATTGTTATCACTAGTACCTTGAGGTCTCATCATGAAAACACTCTCAATAGACTCTATCATGTTGATCACAGGTGCATCGTTAGTGTATGTATAATTGATCTTTGCATCATGGTTTTTCTTGTTTGCTTGAGAGGTTTCCCCTTTTCATACTCAGGTAGAGGGGTTTTGAAGGCCTTGTGATCAAAATTCTAAACCAACCCATCTATGAGAACTATGCCTCCATCAATAAGATCTTGAATAACAACCTTAAGCTTGAATAATTATCCATGTTGTGTCCCTTATTTCTATGATAATTGTAGAAATGATCCTCTCTCCACCAATCATGCTTAACTAGTGAGTTGAAGGGATGAGAATTATCAAGAAGCATAAGATATTTGTTGGCAACCAAGGTCTTAAGAATCACATCATAAGGTTCAGCCAACTTGGTTTAGACTTGTCGTTGATATGTCTTGTTGGGTTTGTCTACATATTGAGGTTTTGGTGCACCTTGAGATTTGGAAGCCTCTTGTTGTTTAACTACATAGATAGCATTGGAGAGATGGAAAGCGAGCTCTTTAGCCTTGGGAACATCTACAACCCCATCATTGACAACATATTTGTTTCTGTTCCAGGGTTTTTTTCCATCCTTTCCATTACCTCTAGTATCCTTGTTGATGACGATATCCCCCTTCCTTATGGAAACATCCTTAATATGCTATGCACTTTCAACCATGTCATTGAAAGAGGAAAATAGTTGTTTCCTTAGATCATAATACAATTTAGGCACAAGCATATTGACAAAGATGTCGATCTTTTCCCTCTTGGGTAGTTGATGAGGATATCTAGAATATAATGACCTCCAACATTGTAAGTAGATAACGAATGATTCACCTTGATTTTTCCTTAGAGAACTTATATCTATCATGGTAATAGGCTGATGAATTTTTGTATGAGTAATATTAAGTGAAACACCTAGCCAACTCATTAAAGGTCTTAAGAGGAGGTGTCAATTTTGCAAACCATTCTAGAGCTTTTCCTCTTAAAATCCTATGGAACAACTGTAGTAGAAATGTTTCATCATGAAGGAAGTCCATGCTAAGAGAATAAAAATGATGCACATGGTCATGGGGATCACTTTTTCCATCATACTTATCATATTTGGGAACCTCAATATCCCTAGGAAATGGGACCATGTATAGACTCCTATCAAAAGGAAGAGCACAAATAGATTCTGCAAAGGAGACCTTTCAAGGTTCCTTTTCTATTGCAAGTTGAGCAAGACATTGATTCATTCATTGCAGTTCCTCTCTAAGAATTTCTAATTTGGTTGGCACTCTTTCTTGAATGATTTGAAAGACATCATAACTAGGAGGGAGCTTGTATCCTCTAGAAGTCATGTATTGAAAGTATTGATCTCCATTTCGCTCTAAAAGTTTATGCATCAATCATTGTGAAGCCTCATCTTGTTTGAACCTCATAATTTCTTTACTAGACACGTCATCAATGGCTTCTTCCTCATGATGAGAGGGAGGAGATCTAGGAGGTGAAGAAGGTGTGAAAAAAGTCCATCTTGGAGGGGACCTTGGTGGCATATTTTTACCATGATTACCAGTATTACCAAAAAAATATCAAATTTCATAACCACTAGTCTCAGCTTGGTTGTGAGACATGCCTCTTGAAGCCATGCACATAGCAGCATATATTAAGCTTCTATTATGCTCTTATCTAAGTGTGCTTGGTTGTCTCTTTGCTCAAAGTGTTATTTCAAATGGTGATATTTCTCTTGTTTTTTCATGGTTAGTGAGACACTATCTATGCTTTTGGGGGCCTTGAATGCAGAAAAAAGGAAGCCTCCTTTATACCATAGGGTGACCTTGCAATCTTTAGATTTGTCTAGGCTAGAACTGCCATCACTAACTAGCACTCATGAGAATCTTGTAGGAGAGGGTAACTATGTATAGTTGAACAGAGGGTGACTCCCTTGCTCAAACTGAGACTAAGTTGTAACCGGCATGAAAAGGAATGTTGTTTGACTAATCGAACAAGGCAAAGTTTCTTAGATTTTGAGATAAGAAAAGCCAATAAAGATCACTTGTCGAGATAGAACAATAGAGATGGCTGATCAAAGGTGCTCAAGAACTTACAGCAGTGAATTGACTCAAGCTGAGATATGAGCAAGAAGCTCGATTAGCAAATAGCTAGAGAGGTAACCATAGTGTGAAAAGTGATGAAAAGTAGCATTTCATAGGCTCAAACCCAATAGTTTTAAGTCATTTTTTTCAGTCTAGAACAAACTTAGACATGAAAATTAGAGGCTAGATTTAGGTAAGAATAGGAAAGGACACTCTACGATAGACTAAAATTCAATTGTGACAACTCTAGATTGCAGATAGCAGTGAGATAGCAAAATGACTCTCTACGATAATTCACAGAATAGTAGAATGATACAATTGGGCCAGACAATATTTCACACAAAGAAGTGCAATAGTAACTAGGTAGTTGATGTGATATAGTGTATAACTTTCATACAATAAAAGTTCAACAACAAAGTATCGTACGATAATACTCAAGAAAGTGGTGCGATTATTGTTTAGTATCACATGATATTTGACTAGTGAATGTGTAAAAATGTAGTTTTGAAGGTAATTTGATCAAAGTTGTAGTTGGGTAAGTTCAAATTTTTAGTTTGAAACATAGTAACAACAAAAGATAGATAGGTTTGAAAATAGTGACAGATCAAATGTGTCATAAAACACTTGAACAAGAGAAAAAGAAACCTTGCAAAAATATGCACTTGGGATATCAAAGTGAAAAAAATCCTATGAACACTACCATGATGTTTGATGTTTGAGAACGTTTACATGAGTAGATCATAGTGAAGACAATTCAAGCACTTTCTAGCTTAGAAAGACAAAGGCTCAATACTCAACAACTTAGCCCACACTTGATGTCCCATTGCCTCACACAAAGTGGTTGCCCATAATAGATGTTGGCTTTGTTGTGGAAGTGCCAATGAAACAACCAAAGGAACATAGATGGTGAGTGTAAAATCTTGGGGTGATCCAGGTAGTCTACTAGGATCGATCCTTGAATCAATATGTTGAGTGGAAAAATCAGGTAGCTTCTATCTAAGGTTTGAAATAAGGGCTTCCATTCGCAATACCCCTATTTCTCCTTGAAGGGACTCCTTACCTTGCGGCAAGTAATGGACTTCATAGCCACAAGAGTACCTTAAGCATTCTTGCTTAGCATTTTTCTCATGGTCACAATCCCACAAGTACTCACACTAAGAGAAGACAAGTATTACATCTACCAAGGTTTTGTGTCCTTGATAGCCTTGAGTTTATAGTGGGTTGGAATAGCTGGGTATTAGCCTGTCCCCACTTGGGTTGTTCCTCTTGATTGCTCAAGAGAAGGCCTTGTAAAGGATCCTAAACTAAACAAGAAGTAGATGAACCTTTGAGGGTCAAGATTTATGGTTCATCTCAAGGGTGAAGAGCATACTCTCCTATCTCAAAAGCTTTTTCCAAACACACCAAACAATGTTCAATTAACCCTCTTGCTTTTGAAATCTAAAGATGGGTCAAGATTTTTGGTTCACCACAAGAGTGAAGAGCATACTCTCCTACCACAAAAAGACTCTAATGAAAAGATATTAAGTGCCTAAGAAAAAATGAACTAGTATAATGCCACACTTAAAAATGGAAGAAAGAACAAGGACTTGGGGGTTTTTCTGCTTTAGGCAGCCCTGCAAGAAATATTAGTAACCCTTGTGCATTTGAAGCTTTGACATGCGTTCTTTTAAAAAATTATGCAAGAAACTAGGGCACACCTAGAAGAACAACTCGTTAGGCCCATAAGAGTTAGCACAATAAAACTTGGTATAATCTGCAAGTAAACCTTTGTTCTAACACAACAAATCAAAACTAGAAAGCAAAAAAAAATTGAATCTGACAAGATAAGAGAATTGAAAATAATCACTTCTAGACCTGGGTGCCAGTTTCCTATCAGAAAAAAGTTTGCATGATACTTCATAGTATAAGAGTGTGATACTTTTGTTTTATATGATAGTTCACACTATTTCCAGGAGACAAAGTATTGTATAGCCAAGCGACAAAGTTTTGTATGAGCATACGATTCCTTTGACTGGAAAAGTATCACACAACTATGTAAGAAACTATTTTATGATAGTGGAAAGATTTTGTATGATACTCTATCAGAAAGTACAGAAGAACAGCTGAAACAGTGATGAAAATGAAGTAGAAATGCAAGAAAAGAAAGGAAAAACAAAACTATTCTGCCCCATAGTGGGTGCCAAAAACGTACACTCAAAATGTGCACTTCTCTAATCCATTGATTCCAAGAGCATCCATGGATTGGAAACCTTGAAGAGGGACCTAGAGCTCCCTAGGCATGGAGTGTAAGGTTGTTTAGAAGGCTCTTAGCTAGAGCTATTAAGCATGCAAACTTGCTAGTAAACCATGCAATGGGAGATTCAAAGAGACAAGGGCAAGAATGCCAATATCCTCAAGAATCACAATGAAAATGCAATGCAAGCTATGGTAGAATGAGAATGCAACTAGACTATAAAAATGAGAGTGTTACAAGCCTTTACTAATTAAACTATGTGAATTAAGCTAAATCATAAAAGGAAACTAAGCTAAGAATGCTATGAAACTAAGCTACAAATGCAAGTATGAAGACTAGAATGCAACAAGCTCTTCCAAAGCTCCAATGGCACGAAAAAAACATGCAGCATAAGATTAGTATCAAGAGTGGGGATCCTAGAATGAGAAGAGAGCTCTCCTTTTAAAGATAAATGGACCATAGAGATTAAGAGGCAAAAGATTTGATCAAGGGTGGAGTTTTAAAGTGGGAGAAATCCATGTGTACAAGTATCCTCCAATGAGAAATAAGTGTTGACTTTTGTGCCTCATGTGAGACAAAAATCCTTTTCCTTTTATTTATAAAATATAATGCTTTACTTGTGCAACTTAGGATAAAGGGGTAAGTGGAGGCTTTTTATTTAATAAAAGGGGAGATAATTTCTTTTAATTAGATAAAGACTTAAAGATAAAATGGTTAATCCATAGAATATGATAGAATTAGGATTTGATCAAGAATAAGCAATTGATGAATTTAGCAAATAATTCTAGAAAGGGGCTAATATTTTAGGTGACCATTTTTGGGTGATTACACAAAGTACAATGGAATCTGGTCATTATTCGGATAACGACCATGGACAACTAGAAATCATGGGTATATCAATGCTGATATAGCAGGATCCTCACACCTAGTAGCCTAATACCCCTTCACATAATTTTTATCTACATAAGATGGGAAAACTTCCCCTTTCAGGGTCTCTTTAGGCACTAAAGCCTGTACCTCCTTAAAGAGAAATACAAGAGCCAACCTCTTGTCTCTTCCTCTCAAGTATGACCTCTATAATATATGTGGCATAGGGAGTGGTACCATGAATGTCATCCCTAATGCTAATCAAGCTATTAAGGATGGACTGAGATGCACTCTTATAAACACTAGAGCTAGATGGATTATTTATGAATTCTTGCAACCATTCAATCTCTCTATTAGTGCCTGCAAATAGTTCTGCAAGGGGAATTAGTGCATCGGCCATGTGTCATGTGTAATAATATGTCTGATAGATCTAGAATATGTATGTACCTGAAAGATTTTATTTACTGTCAAATAAATTCTACATATATGTACGTTTTCCTAATTTAATTAAAAACAAAATTAAATACAATGCACATTTCGCTACATTATTTGAAAGTAGAATCAATTACATAAATTGTAATATTTAAATGTAAATTACATTTAATAGGTCTAATGGGGTCTTAAGGGGTCATATAACCTATCGTAGGCCCTAATAGGTCCAATTAGGTCATAATAGGTTTAATTAGGTATAATTAGATCTAATTGGGTGTAATTAGATCCTAATTGGTCTAATTGGGTCTACTTATGTCATAATTGGTCTAATTGGGTCTAATTAGGTGCTAATAAGTCTTAAGGGGTCATATTACTCATAGCGGCTCTAATTCGGTATTAAAGGGGTCATATAACCTATTATAGGTCCTAATAGGTCTAATTAGGTGCTAATAGGTCTTAAGGGGTCATGTTACTCATAGTGGGTCTAATGTCGTCTTATGTGGTCATATAACCTATCGTAGGTCCTAATAGGCCTAATTAGAACATAATTGGTTTAATTGGGTATAATTAGGTCCTAATAGGTCTAATTTGGTCAAATTAGGTCCTGATAGGTCTAATTGGGTCTATTTAGGTGCTAATTAGGTCTAATTCCATTGTAAAATAGGTCCTTATAGGTCTAATTAAGTCGTAATACATCTAATTGGGTCTAATTAGGTCCTAATAGGTTTTAAGGGGTCATATAACCTATCATAGGTCTTAAAATAAACCTAGATAACTAGGAATTATGATGTCCTAATAGGTCTAATTGCATCTAAGTAGGTCTAATTAGGTTCTAATAGGTCTACTTTGGTCTTAAGAGCTCATATTAAGCATATTGAGTCTAATTAGGTCTTAAAAGGTCATAGTACAAGTATATTAGGTGTTAATTAGTCTAATTTGATCTAATTACACCTAGAAGGGGTCCTATTACTCATATTACATAGATAATTAGGGCTTATTATGACTAATTTGGTCTAAGGGGTCCTATAAAGTTCATAAATATGTCCCTAATTAGGCCCTATTACTATTCAATATTAGTTCCTATTACTTATATTAGGTCATATTACTCACATGTATTAGGTACATTAAATAGTATAAAATTAAGTATAATTAGGTCTTGTTATGGGTTAATTAGTCTAATTAGTCCTCAGGGGTTATATTTTCCATATTAGACCTCATAATAGATCTAATTATGCCTAAGAGATCCCATTGCTCATATTAGGTGTACTAGCAAGTCCTATTACTCATGATATTAGGTGTTAATTAGTCTTAATTAAAGGTCTAATTAGGTCTTAAGTGCTACTCTTATGTCTTATTACTAAATTTAACAAATTAAATTAGGTTATAATAGGTCAGCTATTATATCTAATTAGGTCTTAAGGGGGTCCTTCTTACTCATATTAGGTAAACATGGGACTAGTTACATGTCTTATTAGGTGTTAATTGGTCTTATTAGGTCTAATTATGTCTTTAAGGCCTATCGTATTAATGATGTTAGGTCCTAATTTGGGTCTTATTACTCATATTAGGTCAGGTAATAGGTTAAAATTTAGGTATTAATGGGTCACAATACTCATTAGGTCTAATTAGGTATATAATTATGTCTTCTTAGTCTTATTAGGTCTAATTAGTCTTACCTAGGTCTTATTAGGTCTTATTAGTCTTAATAAGTCTTAACTAGGTCTTATTAGGTCTAATTAGTCTTATCTAGGTCTTATGTACATACACATGTATACATAAAAATCTACATATATGTACATGTGTGTGTGTGTGTGTGTCTATATATATATATATATATATATATATATATATATATATATATATATATATATATATATATATATATATATATATATATATATATATTATATATATATATATATATATATATATATATATATATATATATATATATATATATATATATATATATATATATATATAAATATATATATATACACATATACATATACATACACATACACATACACATTACACATACACATACACATACACATACACATACACATACACATACACATACACATACACATACACATACACATACACATATACATATACATATACATATACATATACATATACATATA